>SNQJ01S0033247.1:39564-56949 GCA_010110895.2 Picea sitchensis
AAATGGGATTGGTTTCCCAAGACATTCACAAGAAGGTTGGCAGCACTGTTAGAGGTCACCAACCTTCTTCAGATATGTAACTTTCTGTTCCAGACTTGCCAGCAAGCCGATTAATACAACATAACCGTTCTAGTTAAAAAAAAAAAAATCATATATTGGATGAAAATGCAGTCATACAAAGAAGTAATCACAACGTTGTCATTCCCATAATACAATACTTTCATTCACCTACAAAAATGTTGACATTCACATGCAAAAACATTGTCTTTCATATTTGTTGTTAACAATAAATGTCATTTTCCATTAACAAGTCTAAAGATAATTCCATTGATAAACATATTGATAAATCTGTTGATATCATTGGGTAAAGGTTGGGTAAATCTCCCAGAAAATCGTGGTGTAAACTCTATGTAATATTCCAAGAAAATCGTGGTTGCATACTGTGTAAAATTCCGAGAAAAATGTGGTTGAATGTTGTGTAAATAACAATAATATCCTTAACCAAGGAACAATAAAATCCAAACCATAATGTTGTGTAAAAACTAGGTGAAAAGGCAGTGTGAAATGCCAAGAAAAACATGGTGTGAATGTTGTCTATAAAAAGAGAATCATAGAGTAAATTTTGGGGAGGACACAGAGATTTGCATAAAGAAAATGCAGAGATCAGAGGTCAATCATTCATAGACGAATCAATCAAAACGCAAAGATACTCATTCACCGAAACGCAAGGATTAATCATTTAGCAATGAATCAATCAAAATGTAGAGATACTCATTCATAAGAAGGCGCAAGGATTAGAGATTAATCATAAGAGAAAAACACAGAGATAAGTAAGGAATAGATCACTGGGCAAAAATTTATCCTTCACTTATTATCCATGCACAGAAAAGCATGGAATTTGAATCTCATTCTTAAACATCGGAGTGAAGACAGCCGATTAGGCTCATGTCGACTACTCACGCACAGACTAATAACTTAGAGGATAAGGGACAAAAGATAAAAACACAATTTTTCTTTGTATTAAATCAATAAAAAAAAACGCAGAGAAGTCATTACAATCAGATTTTGGGTTCGCCATGGGAAATCAATTCAAAATACAATGAGAATAAAGTTGGGATGACTTTAATTTCTCTGATCATAAAATGTTGGGCTCATCAAGACAATTTGATGAAGATAAAAATGAAATCTCTGGATAGTGTTACGCTAAATAAAATATAAACTTTAGCACAGTAGAAGAACATTACTGAAAGCACATGAACAATATTTAAACTACCATTCAATAAAAATATACACATTTTTACCGTAGCCAAATGTGAAAGCTCTGAAGTCATTGTCCCTCACGCGCTCCATCCAACTCCCACTTGCCGACCGATGTGACCTCACCGGTACCTCCCAACCAACGTTAGGGGTAATCTTCTTTCCTCTGAGCCCCCCGAGCCATAAGGGGTCAAGCACACAATACCAGAGAATGTTAGCACCTAGATCGCCTTGCAAGGTCGAGCTACCAATCGTTACCTGAGTTGGGTATCCCAACTCCCACAAGAGAAAGTTCAGTCAAGATAAAATTTCAGCAGTGCAATGTTACGCAAGAAAAATGATGATCCACACTTCTCCTCCGCCATCCTTTTTATAGAGTTTTTAAGTAATTAGTTTCCCAAAATTCTCATTAGATTCCTTTTTCATTAATTTAATTAGGAAAAACCTCCCCCGTACACATGTCCCTCGATCCCCTAGTTGCACAAGAAAATAAATTTTATTAATTAATTAATTATTCCAATTTCCCTCACCCACCTAAATCATTCCTAAAAACGCTCCTCAGTTTCCCAATATTCCCTTACAATTTTTAAATGACTTACGCCTTACTTAATTCCTAGTTGTGTTCATAAATAGAAAGTTCCAAAGGCTAGATTCCTTACTAAGTTAGACATTCAGCTTTTTCTTTAAGTTTCCCCTTTTTTTAAGTTTCACTTTTTCTTTAAGTTTCCTTTTCTTTTAAGTTTCCCCTTTTTATAACTAAGTTCAGAATTAGTAGTTTCGATAAAAAACCATTTACTATTTTTATGAATTTAATCCTCTATTATAATTTCCCCTTCTTTTTTCTTTTACTTTAATATTTAAAGTTTGAATTTCTCTTATTAGTCATAAAAGAACCTTTAGTGAATTGAAATTTTATAAAAAGAATCTTAGTGAATTAAAATTTTATACAAAGAACCTTAGTGAATTAAAATTTTATAAAAAGAACCTTAGGGAATTAAAATTTCCACTTTAATCTGGTTATACGTCTAATTAGTTGTTTTTTTTGTTTTTTTTTTTCTAAGGTTCTACTCAGCGTAGGTTTTTAATTCACTAAGCTTGGCGACAGTTCTTGAGGGAAAAATTAGGCATTAAACTTTACTTATCACATCATTCATTTCAAGGCCGATTAGGTTTATTCACTTACGAGTTAAAATCGCAACGTGCCTTCAAGACGCACTACGTTCTCCAAGGGTGCCACTCGCCTCTTTCTATTTTCCTTGCATGACATGTCCTTCAAGACACACTACGTACTCCAAGGGTGCCACTCGCCTCTTTTTGTTTTCCTTGCGCAACATGCCCTTCAAGACACACTACATGATCCAAGGGTGCCACTTGTCTCTTGACTGAATTTGGTAGACGTCAAACCCCTGGAGTCAATACTCTGTCAGGTGATCTTGTGGGAGACTAGGGGCTTCTAAGGAATAAGTCCCCTGCCTTATTGTGCACCCATTAGAATCATCGTGAGAAACTGTCAGAGTCTTCCCTCACGGCATCGTGGGTCTTATCGAACTAGGTAATCATTAACCTACAATTCGAGCCATGGAGGGAGTGTTATTATGCTATGGTAGGGTTGTTGCCACACCTCTCCCTCAATGTCTCTAGTTGTTGTGCATGACCCCTCTACTCCAAATTTGAATCTGGTCGGCAAGATATCGTTAGCCTGCATCCATCAACGAATCATGTCAGCAATAATAATCAATCATCATAATATCTAATCATATGTACATATGTCACATCAACAACATTCAAGCCCAACAGTCCACTCCCTGACTCAATCCGGAGTCCAAGGGGTTTCATCGATGCCTTTGTATGCTCAATGTCCAAATTCCTACACACTCAGGAGAACCCAGTCAATATAACTTGTCTATGTAAATACAACAAAATAACATATCATCATATCCATAATATTTCATAATCATAATCAAACGGCCAATAGTATAATAACTTGCATCATTTGCAAGCAAGTGTCCTCAAAGAATAATTTCGCTCAGTGCGTGCAAGAGCAAGATGTTACAAGAATGGAATACTTGTTTTCCACACTAATAAATATATTCTAAGGTGTGAAAACTTCTTTAGATTTGGTCTTTGAACCTGTGGTTTGAAAGATGAAAGCTTTTACAAACAAGCCACAGACTAATCTACTGGTAGTATGCTTTGAAAAACTCTATTCGATTTTATCTTTCAATATATAAGTGTTTTTACAAATAAACCATAGAATAATCTCTCTATCAATCTAAACTTGTTTCCATTAATAAATCTCACAGGAACCATGTTACTTCCAGAAAATAAATAATCATTTAGAATGGAATCATTGTTTTCCACACTGATAAAGATATTTTAAGGTGGGAAAACTTCTTTAGATTTGGTCTTTGAACTTGTGGTTTGAAAGATGAAAGCTTTTGCAAACAAGCCACAGACTAATCCTCTCGTAATATGCTTTGATAAAATCTATTCAATTTTATCTTTCAATATATAAGTGTTTTTACAAATAAACCATAGAATAATCTCTCTATCAATCTAAACTTGTTGTCATTAATAAATCTCACAAGAACCATGTTAGAACCATGTTACTTGTATAAAATAAATAATCATTTAGAATGGAATCATTGTTTTCCACACTGATAGAGATATTCTAAGGTGGGAAAACTTCTTTAGATTCGGTCTTTGAACTTGTGGTTTGAAAGATGAAAGCTTTTACAAACAAGCCACGAACTAATCGTCTAGTAGTATGCTTTGAAAAACTCTCTTCGATTTTATCTTTCAATATATAAGTGTTTTTACAAATAAACCATAGAATAATCCCTCTATCAATATAAACTTGTTGCCATTAATAAATCTCACGGGAACCATGTTAGAACCATGTTACTTGCAGAAAATAAATAATCATTTAGAATGGAATCCTTGTTTTCCACACTAATAAAGATATTCTAAGGTGCAAAAACTTCTTTAGATTTGGTCTTTGAACCTGTGGTTTGAAAGATGAAATATTTTACAAACAAGCCGAGGACTAATCCTCTAGTAGTATTCTTTGAAAAACTCTATTTGATTTTATCTTTCAATATATAAGTGTTTTTCAAATAAACCATAGAATAATCCCTCTATAATTCTAAAATTCTTGCCATTAATAAATCTCATGGGAACCATGTTAGAGCCATGTTACTTGCAGAAAACAAATAATCATTTAGAATGGAATCCTTTTTTTTTACACTGATAAAGATATTCTAATGTGGGAAAACTTCTTTAGATTTGGTCTTTGAATCCGTGGTTTGAATGATGAAAGATTTTACAAGCAAGCCACGGACTAAACCTGTGGTACTATGCTTTGAAAAACTCTATTTGATTTTATCTTTCAATATATAAGTTTTTTTACAAATAAACCATGTTGAGTCTCCAATTTGACACCTTTATTACCCTATATTACCCTTTATTTGAGTCTATTTTACCTATGATATGTGTATATAATTGATTGCTTCCTCCACAAATACACTTAATGACCTTGTCCATATGCATAGAGAGGTAAATTATGATTAAGGCATGATTTGATTTTTTTCTTGAGTTAATTCGATTAAATGCTTAATTATGTATGATCCTAATCACTTTGACTCTTAAGCAGCTTGATCTGGTACCTCACTATTATGGTACTGCAACTATGGCGCGATCCAGTACCCAGTCTATTCTGGTACCTAGGCTCCACCTATTTTGGTACCAAATCTATTCTGGTACCAAGGCTCCACCTATTCTGGTACCAAGGCTCTAGCTTCATCCGGTACCATATCTCCAGCTCCATCTGGTACCATCTCTCTGCCTCTTCTGGTACCAGCTATGTGCCTCTTTTGGTACCAGTTTCATCTGATTCCAGATTGTGCCTATTCTGATACTAGCTCCGTCTGGTACTACTATCACGTTGGTCCGGTACCCATAGTCATGAATGTGTTCATCCGATACTAAACCCCTGCCTATAGGATTCTGGTACTAATTGTTTTAATCTGATACCAACTATGTTAATCTGGTACTAGACATAATTCAGAATTTTTGAATGTTTCTAGAAGAAAATTGGGCACATGGGTTTTGTCCATAATGATGTTTACATGAAGATATGTGAGTCATAATTCACCTATTTCACATGTGTGGACCTCTAGCTTAGGGGGAATTATTCTGCCAAAATTAGCAAAAAATTCAAACTACCAACTTGTGCCTCGATTTCCATACATTGGTATCAGATCTAGAAATTTGAAGATATGGGTTTTGTCTAGAATATGGAAAATTGAGTAATGAGAGGGCAGTTTTTCAAAATTAGAATTCGTTTGTGAGATATGGGTAGATCCCTAACTCGAATCTTCCCAAATTGATAAACAAAAATCACAGATTTGTGGGATTTATCCTAAAATTGTGAAAATTGTTTTCTTAGTTTGGGGATTCAGTTTCATCCATTCCTCCATGGATTTTATGTATAAATAAGACCTTCGAGGTCTAAGTGGGGGAGATTATTATGATGTAAGATTGGTTCTTAGAGAATGATATACATTGTTATGCTGGGAAATGAAATGTTGAACTGTTGATTCACTTAATCAATTAAAGGAATGCAAATGCTCTTTTGTGCAATTCATGAGTATAGATAAAGTGTTTTAGTATGCAATTTCTTTAGAGGCACCTTGTTGGTTCGGCAAGGACCCACCACCCCAACCAAGGTAAGCCTCCATGTACATGTTTTTGTGTGATTGTGTGAGTGTGAACATTTAATAGTTGTTTGTTGTAAATGATTTTAAATGCATTTTAATTACGGTACAGATTTATTTGATTTTGAATTAGTGTGAGTAAATGGTTACACAACAAACATAGTAGATATTATCATTTCCATTTCTGCAGATTTATATTTAATTGATAAGAGTTTGATAGATGTGTGGGATTGCTAAGTAAACAAATGTTATTATTTGGAGTTTGTGATTGTGGTGTTCTTTGTGGGTACAGGAACAATAGGACTTCATCTCTTACCTTCATGTTCCATAATGAAGCCTCTCAATCATGTTGGATGTTTTCTGTACTAAAAAGGTTTGATTGAATAGAATTGAGTTATGATTGAATTATATCTAAGAGTGACTAATATTTGATTGGTGATTATTGTTTTCTATTGCTACAAGGAACAAGATCTGAGCCTGTAATGAACAACATACTTGTCACCTAAGCAAGAGCCTTTTCAATTGAGTGTTTTCTTGAGAGTTTTACTATGAGATTTATCTTTTGTTATCGTTGAAGTGTGCCCAGACTTGCTTGCTAGTTGTTGTTAAGAGTAGTAGCTACAGATAACTAATTCAAAGCCCATCTTTCCCCTTCCTGAGATTGTAAATGGACAAGTCATTATCTGAGCAAGATCTTTTGAATGCATGATTGTTAAGATTTTGTTTGCAAGTTTTTCTTTCTGAATTTTGAAATGAGTGGAGAATGTTATTCGAAAAAGTGGGACAACATAACATTTTTTTATTGATTGTTTCTTGATTGAGCTATACTCATCATACATAAGAACCTATCTGTTATTGGCACATATAGTGCATCAATTCTACTGATTACAAATCTCGGATTGACATATAAATGAGTGTAATATATATATTGAACATATTTATACACCAACATTGTGGCGTCGTTGTCGGGGAGTTGTAAACAGTAATAGGTAGTATTTGAATCAGATTTCTATAGTGGTTTTGGATTGGTTTTATGTATGACCTAAGGGTGGAGAGAAGATGGTAAGACGTGAGGTAAGATCCCACGCATCCACTTTGTTGGGGTTGTGCCAAAGTTAGGTTGTCCTCTCTTCTTTTAATGCAAGTGTGTTTTTCCTTCTTTTATGCAAATTTAGTTTTATTTATGATGAGCCAACTTGTGTGAACCGATAACCCAGTGATAGCAGGATCCTAGTAACGCAAGGAGTTCAAGTTTGGTGTGTTTTATTTTTGAAAATAGTTTTAAAATTCAGATCTTTGATGATAAATCATTTTTGGGGTGTTGTAAGAACCCTCGAGTACTAATTTGTGTTGTGAGACAAGGATCATCAACCAGCTAGAGTAATTCAAGGATGATCAAGAGCTTGAAGAATGTTCCTCCAAGAACTTTCTCACATTCTAGCAACAACTGGGATATCTGCCTCTCAGGAAGAGAATATATTGATAGCAGTCAAGAATTTAGTTGTCTCTCAACAGGAAGATTTAGAAGTCTTGTCGGATTCCTCTTGTCAATTTGTTGAGGAGACTAAAGAATCATGGATAGAATTCAATGGAGAGCAACCAGTGGAACCTGAGATTGAGGAGTCCTTAGCATGCCTCTCAACAGATCATGTATGTACTCCAAAGACCAATCATCTTGAAGAGTATAATTTTCATAGCATGGTAGAGGAGGACATTCAGTGTGACCTAAACAAAGAAGAGAAACAAGAATATATTGATCCTATCAAAATATGGATTCAATTAGTTATTAGGTCACACCACTCTTTTATTTTTCATTACTGTTTGATCTCATCATCAAAGTAGTTGGTCCTTCATACTCCGATATGCATTAAACTTTATCTTTTAAACCCAAGTATGGATATATTTCTAACCCTGTTACACACATGGCTTCACTGGAAGTATTCCTATACTTGAAGGAGATTTTATTTTGTTCAATTAGAGTAGGATAGGTAAATAAATAAATAAATGGTTCACATAAGTACAATGTAACATATCTTTCATACTTTTCATAAATAGGAATGTCAAAAGTTAATAAAGCAATCGATTTAAGATCTTTTGTTACTATAGTAGATTTCTTTCTAAAAGTTATGATAATTTTATTTGTAATTTTATGAGAAGGTAATATCTGCATCCTCTGAATGCACACATAATACTGGAAGGGTTTCAAAAGAGGAGAAGGCATCCTTGTCAACAGAAGATAACACTTAAGGGAGTGCTCCATGACCTACTTCTTCAAATTTCTTTTTTTTCCTTAAGTTGTTAAAAAAAAAGATGCATTTGTGCTTTATCATTACCTATTTATTTTAAGACCATTATTTCACAAGGATGATCAATTAAGTGATATTTTTAATAGTAGTTGAAACTAAATGTTAATTCCAAACTATTTATTCATAGCTAATAATTCAACTTTTGACATTTTCCCTAAATTTTCTATTTGTAAGCATGAATAAAAATCTAGTTTTAATTAGTTCTATTGGTTTGTTTTTAACAGATGTTGGCAACCCTCTGAGCAACCTTTTTTTTAGAATCTCACATTGTTTGCATGAGGCCATGAAAAACCTCAGACATGGGGGAGTGGTTGCTAAGACAGTAGTAGTTAGGTTTATTTTCTAATAAAATGGAAGTGGCAACAACAGCAGTGTTTTTCCAGCATGATACTTCAACAGAAAAAAATTCATATGTTTCTTCCTGTAGCAACAGTGATTGCCAGCATATTCTATAGCTTGATACTCAGAGCATGCCAGCCACATAGTGCAACCTACAAAGTTTCAGTATACAAATCACTACCACCAGGTACTGGGTCAAATCCTCCTTGATTACCGGAATACAATGTTTGCATCTATTCTCATACGGTACTGGACCAAACCTCTGCATTCATCCGGTACTGGACAACATTTTTGCGTTCATTCGGTACTATGGGAGGAAGTATGTGCTCATTTGGTACTAGACCACACCTCTGCGTTCATCCGGTACTGATGGTCACCTATGTTCTCATCTGGTACCAAAGGAGAAGGTATGCACTATTTCGATATTGAACATAACCCTGCATCCATCCAGTACCAAAGGAGAAGGTTTGTGTTATTCCAGTTCTGAGCATAACCCTGTGGCCATCCGGTACCAAAGGAGGAGGTCTACGCTATTTTGGTACTGAGCATAACCCTGCATCCAACCAGTACCAAAGGAGAAGGTATGTGATATTCCAGTATTGAGCATAACCCTGCGTCCATCCGGTACTTGTAATAAGGTGTTGGTAGCTCTTATCCTATATTCAAGTTTTTCTACTCGATTTAAGTGTTTCAAGTACTAGGACGTATAAACTCAACATTTTTTCATTTTATTAAGGGATTAGATTGATTATGTATTAAACATGTGGTTACAATCATACATATTCTTTTCCTCAATTATTGCCCACTCCCTACCCTACCATAAACTTATGCAAGCCCTCGTATACATCTCCTCGTATAGAAATCATGCATCTTGTCACTCTGTTTTTGCCCCCTGTTACTTATTTTTGTTTCTTTGTTTCGGTACTTCTCTGTTGCGGTATTGTTCTATTTCAATACTGTAGAATCTTGTTCCGGTATTATCCTATTTTGGTACTATCTATTACGGTACTTCAGAAACATGTTCTGATACCAGTTACCAATATAGCACTGGTGCCAAAGTGATATGATCTTTCTCATGTGCTTAACATCGTTTTCACTTCAGGTAAGTGAAGGTATGAGATCATCTTTTCATGTTCTTTCTATCAAGGATCATTTAAGTCTTGTGTTGAATTGTTCTTTACTCTTATGTACATCTTCCTCCTACATTGTTACACTCACCCCTAAATGAATCATCCTTGCTATCCTTTAAGAAGATATTTTCACATTTAGCTCTATATGATAATGGGTGCGCCTATCTTATTACCTCATCATTTTGAAAAAGTGATTGCTAATTGAAATATCCATTGAAAAGTGGTGGCACCATTATGTCTAATACTAACCTAGTTGATTCAACAAGTTCTTATCCAAGCTTATCTTTACAAGTTTCTCCTAGGAGGTATTGATGAAAACCTCATGTGGTGGACCACCCTTGCAAAACCTCAATGAACTTTCATGAGAACCCTAATAGGATTAACTAGAGGGACCTCTTAGTCATTATCCAATATGTTCCATTATACATTGAATAGTTGAGATTTAAGTCTAATGTGGATGATGTCACCCTTGGGATAATTGAAAGAAGTTAATTTTGTGCCTAATAACTCTAAAACACTCTCATACCACCTGCCTTCCTTATACTCTAAAGTAGTCAATGAACAGTATACATCATTCTAAATCTTTTGAGTAATATAATAAAAAGGAAGTATCAATAAATAAAAGTAAACGCGTTGAGGTACTGAACAAGCCTATTGGCAACAGGGCCATGCTTGTATGGTACTAAGGTAAACCCATCGGGGTATTGAATAGGCCTGCTGGCAGCGGGGCTATGCCAAGTAAAGGGAGTTGAAAAACATAAAGTGGCACACCTAAAACTGAAAAAAAACCTTTGGGTCTCATTCTAAAAAATTATCAAATCAAGGCTAGGAGATGACCTTTATATCTCTCGGATGATGTTCTTAAGAACCTTCAAGTATCCACTTTAGAGTTCTATCTTTAAAATAAATAGGTTTGCATGAGAAGTGGGACCCTCGGTATATGTAATTCACCTTACCTAAGAAAAAACATCTTCATCTCTAAAAACCTGGATAAGAAACGAGTTAATCATCTTGGGATGTATTATGTTATGTGTTCATCTCTTCAAATGAGATCTAAACTATGCTTATATCACTTTTATTTTAAAGGTAATCTAGCCAGGGGGGCCTATTAGTCAAAGTCATTATGAAAACTCTTGGCCACTATCCTATAATCATATTAGATTCACATCCATCCCTTTCTCCTAACTATGATCCACAGCAGATTGGATAAGACTTAACGTCAAATCACTGGCAGATCTAATCTATTACTCATAACTCCACTTTTCCGTCATAACTACTTTTCCATGGGTAAGAAGTGTGAAGCATAGGCTAGAAATTTTATATTGTTTAGAATGAACTTAGGAGCATGGGGGAATGTTGAGTCTCCATTTTGACACCTTTATTACCCTATATTACCCTCTATCTGAGCCTATTTTACCTATGATATGTGTATATAATTGACTGTTTCCTCCACAAATACACTTGATGACCTTGTCCATATGCATAGAGAGGTAAATTATGATTAAGGCATGATTTGTTTAGTTTTTTTGAGTTAATTCAATTAAATGTTTGATTATGTATGATCCTAATCACTTTGACTCTTAAGCAGCTTGATCTGGTACCTCACTATTATGGTACTGCAACTATGGCGTGATTTGGTACCCATTCTATTATAGTACCAAGGTTCCACCTATTCTGGTACCAAGGCTCCAACTTCATCCAGTACTAGCTCTCCATCTCCATCTGGTACCATCTCTTCACCTCTTCCGGTACCAGCTTCATCTAATACCAGCTCTGTGCCTCTTTTGGTACCAGCTTCATCTGATACCATATTGCACCTATTCTGGTACTAGCTCCATCCGGTACTACCATCGCACTAGTCCAATACCCATAGTCATGATTGTGTTCATCCGGTACTAAACCCCTGCCTGCAAGATTCTGGTACTAACTTTTCTAATCTGATACCAACTGTGTTAATCGGGTACTATACATAATTCAGAATTTTGAATGTTTCTAGAAGAAAATATGGCACATGGGTTTTGTCCAGAATGATGTTTACATGCCGACATGTGAGTTAGAATTTACCCAGATCGCACATGTGGACCTCCATATCATGGGGAATGATTTTTCCAAAATTAGCAAAAAACTCAAACTGCTAACTTATGCCTCAATTTTTGTGCATATGGTATCAAATATAGAAATTCAGAGATATGGGTTTTGTCTAGAATATGGGAAATTGAGTAACTTGAGGTAATTTTTTCAAAATTAGAATTGGTTTGCGAGATATGGGTTGAGCCCTAACTTGAATCTACCCAAATTGATAAAAAACACAAATTTGTGGGATTTATCGTAAAATTGTGAAAATTGTTTTCTTAGTTTGGGGATTCAATTTCATCCATTCCTCCATGGATTTTATGTATAAATAAGACCTCATAGGTCTGAGTGGGGGGGATTATTATGATGTAATATTGGTTCTTGGAGAATTATCTACATTGTTATATTAGGAAATGAAATGTTGAATTGTTGATTCACTTAATCAATTGAAGGAATGCAAATGCTCTTTTGTGCAATTCATGAGTATAGATAAAGTGTTTTAGTATATGATTTCTTTAGAGGAACCTCGTTGGTTCGGCAAGGGCCCACCACCCCAACCAAGTTAAGCCTCCCTGTACATGTTTTTGTGTGACTATGTGAGTGTGAACATTTAATAGTTGTTTGTTGTAAATGATTTTAAATGCATTTTAATTACAGTACAGATTTATTTGATTTTGAATCAGTGTGAGTAAATGGCTACATAGCGAACAGAGTAGATATTGTCATTTCCATTTCTATAGACTTATATTTAAATGATAAGAGTTTGATAGATGTGTGGGATTGCTAAGTAAACAAATGTTATTATTTGGAGTTTGTGATTGTGGTGTTCTTTTTGGGTACAGGAACAATAGGACTTTATCCCTTACCTTCATGTTCCATAATGAAGCCTCTCAATCATGTTGGTTTTTTTCTATACTAAAAAGGTTTAATTGAATAGAATTGAGTTATGATTGAATTTTGTCTAAGAGTGACTAAAAATTGATTGGTGATTATTGTTTTCCATTGCTACAGGGAACAAGATCTGGGCCTGTAATGAACAAACTTGTCACCTAAGAAAGAGCCTTTTCAATTGAGTGTTTTCTTGAGAGTTTTACTATGAGCTTTATCTTCTATTATCGATGAAGTGTGCCCAGACTTGCTTGCTAGTTGTTGTTAAGAGTAGTAGCTACAGATAATTAAGTCAAAGTCCATCTTTCCACTTCATGAGCTTGTAAATGGACAAGTCATTATCTAAGCAAGATCTTTTGAATGCATGATTTTTAAGATTTTGTTTGTAAGTTTTGCTTTCTGAATTTTGAAATGAGTGGAGAATGTTATTTGAAAAAGTGTGAAAACATAACATTTTGTTATTGATTGTTTCTTGATTGAGCTATACTCAATAGACATAGGAACCTATCTTTTATAGGCACATATAGTGCATCAACTCTATTGATTACGAATCCCAGATTGACATATTAATTAGTGTAATATATATATTGAACATATTTATACACCAACAAATCGTAGAATAATCTCTCTATCAATCTAAACGTGTTTTCATTAATAAATCTCACATGAACCATGTTAGAACCATGTTACTTGCAGAACATAAATAATCATTTAGAATGGAATCCTTGTTTTCCACACTGATAAAGATATTCTAAGGTGGGAAAACTTATTTAGATTTTCTCTTCGAACTTGTGGTTTGAAAGATGAAATATTTTACAAACAAGCCACAGACTAATCCTCTGGTTGTATTCCTTGAAAAAATCTATTTGATTTTATCTTTCAATATATAAGTGTTTTT
Organism: Picea sitchensis; assembly: GCA_010110895.2. NCBI lineage: Eukaryota > Viridiplantae > Streptophyta > Pinopsida > Pinales > Pinaceae > Picea > Picea sitchensis. The sequence continues at coordinate 53,171 of SNQJ01S0033247.1, forward strand.
ACAAATAAACCATAGAATAATCCCTCTATCAATCTAAATTTGTCGTCATTAATAAATCTCACGGGAACTATGTTAGAACCAAGTTACTTGAAGAAAATAAATAATCATTTAGAATAGAATCATTGTTTTCCACAGTGATAATGATATTATTAGGTGGGAAAACTTCTTTGGAATTGGTCTTTGATCCTATGGTTTGAAATATGAAATCTTTTACAAACAAGCCACGGATTAATCCTCTGGTAGTGTGCTTTGAAAAACTCTATTCGATTTTATTTTTCAATATATAGGTTTTTTTACAAATAATCCCTCTATCAATCTAAACTTGTTGCCATTAATAAATCTCATGGGAACCATGTTAGAACCATGTTACTTACAGAAAATAAATAATCATTTAGAATGGAATCCTTGTTTTCAACACTGATAAAGATATTCTAAGGTGGGAAATCTTATTTAGATTTGGTCTTTGAACCTGTGGTTTGAAACACGAAAGCTTTTACAAACAAGCCACGGACTAATCCTTTGGTATTATGCTTTGAAAAACTATATTCAAGTTTATATTTCAATATATAAGTGTTTTTACAAATAAACCGTAGAATAATCCCCCTATCAATCTAATGCAGGAGAATCTCAAGCGAGCCAGCACGGAGATAAAAGACATCTGGAAAAGCGCTCAGCGCAAATTTTGAAAATGTCTTGAAACATTAATGAAGTCATCAAGTGGAGGCACACTTGTAAAATGTAAAAGGACCTTGAGTGATTCTCTCTCGTCCTTAGTAGGTAGAAGGCATTTATGATAGTTAATGCAAGTAGATAGAAATTAATGTGTAGACTAGACAGTTTAGAATGAAAGAGGGAAACGGGATATAGACACCCTCATTGTGTAATTGTAATATAGAATGAGATTATGCCAGTTGAGAGAATAGAGTATAGAGGGGAAGAAGCAGAGAGTTGTGTAGAATAATTCCATGTACAGAAGTTCTGGATTAATACAAAAAGGGTTTTGATTCAGACTCATGGTGTTCAGATATTCTCTGTGTATGTATTGTTGAATATTATGCTCATAAATGTTTTACTCTTTATGTCATGCATTTGTTGTTTATGCTATGTGCGTATGATTTCTTGTTAAATGTTTGAAATCTGAGAGGAAGAGTAAGGGAGATGAGTTTCAATTGTTTCTTTATCTGAGCAAGAGTTCCTGCAAGGAGTCCAGTTGAATTGTCCGCAAGGAGTGCATTGACAAAGGGTTCAAAGGTTTATCTCTGAAATCTCAGATAAGATAGATTTTGTTCTCATTCTCTCAGAAGTGTAGTTAGTCAAAGGAGTCATGCAAGGAGTGCGCAGGTTTCAGATTTTGTGAATTTGAGGAAATTGCTGAAGGACTACTGCTGCAAGGAGTGCACAGAGTCGAAGGACTTTAATTCCTTGGAGTAATTGAGGAATATGCCGCAAGGAGTGCGTGCAGGAGTCTTCTTCAAGACTCAGATTTGGAGAAAGACAAGGAGGGATAGAGTCTCCATAGTCGTCGAAGAAAGCACAGGAAGTTTGCGCATAGGAGCATTGAGAAGGTGTCGCAAATTTTGTGTCGCAAGTGGTTAAGTACCGTGAGAAACCCTTTGGTAAAAGGTCACAGAAGTCCTTGTGAAGGAAAGAGACGGACGTCGGAGTTCTCTGTGGAGAATTCGCGAAGTCCCATGAGCCGTCAGATCTCACAGAGGAGCAAGGGAGTTACGGCGAGTGCTTTCGAGGGGTTCAAGATTAGGAGAAGTAGAGCCATAGATTCAAGCCAACAGAAGCCGTTGGAATTACCCGTGGATTCTATCTCGGGGTTTCATGAGTTGAAGTCCCGAAAATCTTAGCATCAGGATTCACGAAATCGCAAAGTTTGAATTCTCGATGGAATAAAGAGTTGTTGAAAATTCAACCTTGTGAGTGCATTGGAGTCTCGGTAATTCGGGTTTCAGGAAGTCAAGGAGACGAGTTGCTTGATATCGAAACTCCTGAAATCGCGATAAGGAGAAATCCGAAATAGAGAGAGAAAAGGTCAAGTGTTGACTATTTTCGGGTTTCAAAGATTGAGAGATAAGGCGCTTGACCACCAGATTCGTGAAAGTGCGAAGTCCAATCTCCCGAAGTATAAGGGGGGGGATTTCTCGAAGTTATTTGTGGGTGCAGATTTCCCGAAAGGGAAATAGGAGAGCCATTTTCGAGAGCTCTTCGGGCGAGTGGAAGAGGAAAGATCCTGTGTACGTGGACTTCTGACCTATGGGTTGGGAGGGTTGTGTCATCATTTGGTATCAGAGCACAGAAAAGGTTTCTTTGCTTTCTGTAGTAGGGAAAAGGAGAATTCACCATGCCGCCAAGAAGAAGGGATAGGCAAACACTCGATCCACCAGAGGACAGGGAAATGCCGAGAAGAAGGCATAGGCAGATGCCTGATCCAGCAATGGAAAGAGAGATGTGTGACTTACGCTCCAAACTCGAAGACATGGAGACAACACAGAGGCACACAGTCGGTGCTGGGGATCTTAGTGATTCTGAAAGTGAATTTGAGGCTGAACATGAAGGGGAAGAAGTTGTATCCGAAGATGAAGAAAACGAACGCTTGATTAGGGCTATTGCAAGAATGGGTGCAAGAGCGAAAATGGACATTCCAGTTTATGAGGGAAATATGGATGTAGAGGAGCTTCTAGACTGGATTAGAGCTCTGGACACATACTTTGACTATGAAGATGTCAAAGAGGACAAGAAGGTCAAACATGTTGTCACGATATTAAAAGGACATGCATCATTGTGGTGGGATGAACTACAAGCTGACAGATGCTGCCAAGGCAAGCAAAAGATCAAGAGTTGGGATAGAATGATCGCAAAGATGAAGACGAAATTCATTCCCAGGGATTATTAGATTACTATGTTTCGAAGAATGAAAAACTTGAGACAGAAGTTGATGACAGTGAAGGAATATACTGAAGAATTCTACAGGTTGAACATCAGGGCAGATCATCGAGAAAGTGATGATGAAAAATTTTCCAGGTACATGAATGGCCTGAGATACGACATTCAGGATGAGATGAGCATGATGACCATCCGAATGGTGGAAGATGCTTATCAGATGGCTCTAAAAGCTAAAGAGAAGTTGAGATGAAAACAAGTTCAAGGAGGCCGAGGCAGAAGTTAGCCCAAAGGCAAAACAGTTGCCCAGGATAAAAATCAGAAATCCAAGGAGGACTGGAAGAAATTTCAGACTCGAACTGAGAGAGGTGGAAGCTCACAGCGAGGGCAATATGTTGAACAGAGAGGGACATACCGAACAGAGAGAAGATTATGCTGATACTAATATTTTTCCTCGTACCAGAGGTAGAGGAAGGGGAAGAGGTGGAGTAATAACATGCTTCACATGTGGAAAGAATGGGCACAAGTCTTATGAGTGTCCAAACAAAAAGAAAGAAGGTGGAGAGACTCACATCGCCGAAGCACAGAGGTGATATATTGAGGTAGAGGATGTTGAAGGAGAAAGATCTTTGATGATGCAAAAAGTTATTTTCACGCTAGAGAAAGAAGTGGAGAGTTCAGTCCAAAGAAACAGACTTTTCCGGACCGCTTGCAAAACCAAGGACTGGGTATGAAAGGTCATTGTGTATAGTGGTAGCACGGACAATCTCTTTTCAATGGAGATGGTAGAAAATCTGGAGCTGGAGATGATTGATCATCCAAGCCCATACAGAGTTTCATGGCTACAAAAAGGACATCAGGTAACTGTCACTAAACAGTGTTTAGTTGAA
>SNQJ01S0033247.1:56959-73374 GCA_010110895.2 Picea sitchensis
GCTACAAAAAGGACATCAGGTAACTGTCACTAAACAGTGTTTAGTTGAATTTAAGATAGGAGGATATAATGATAAGATACTTTGTGATGTTATTCCTATGAATGTTTGTCATCTATTGTTGGGTAGACGGTGGAAATATGACAGGAATGTGATTCATGATGGGAGGATGAACACATACACCCTAGAGAAGAATGGGAGAACTCATATGTTGCTTCCAATCAAAGATAAGGAGGTGAAACCTGAAGTAAGTAACATTGTACTTCTCATGAGTGGGAAGGAACTTCTTACAGAGGTTAAGAAGGAGGAACCACAATTCATTGTGGTCAGGAAGCCAAATATTTTTTTAACCATCACAAGGGTAGATGATCTACCAGAAGAGGTTTAGGAACTACTGGAAGAGTTCGCTGACATAGTAGTGGACGAACTACCTCGTTCGTTGCCACCGATCAGAAGTGTGAGTCATCATATTAATCTCATACCAGGAGCTAGTTTGCCAAACAAAGCCGCATACAGATTGACGCCATAGGAGAATGAAGAGGTCAGAAGACAAGTCCAGGATTTGTTGGACAAAGGGTTGGTCAGAGAAATCTTGAGTCCATGTGTTGTTCTAACAGTACTCAGTCCGAAGAAAGACGGAGGCTGGAGGATGTGTACTGACTCAAGGGCGATCAACAAAATAACCATCAGGTACAGATTTCCATTGCCAAGGATGGACGATATGATGGATTGCTTGAGTGGAGGAAAAAAAAATTCGAAGATTGATTTGAAAAGTGGTTATCACCAGATTCGCATGAGGGAAGGTGATGAATGGAAGACAGCCTTCAAGACTAACGAAGGGTTGTATGAATGGCTTTTTATGTCGTTTGGCTTAACAAATGTGTCGAGTACCTTCATGAGGTTGATGAACGAAGTCCTAAGGGAGTTCATTGGAAAAAAAATTATCGTATATCTGGATGACATATTGATTTTCAGTAAAACAGTGGCAGAACATCTGAAACATTTGGCTACAGTGATGCAGAGGTTACAACAGGAGAAGTTGTTGATAAACATGAAGAAGTCCTCATTCGTGAAGACAGATCTCATTTATTTTGGATTTTTTATTTCTGCAGATAAATTGAGGATGGATACAGATAAGGTGGAGGTAATCAAGAATTGGCCATCACCGAAGAATATCTTTGAAGTTCGAAGTTTTCATGGATTAGCTAGTTTCTACCAAAAATTCATCAGGAATTTCAGTGGGATTAGTGCACCGATGATGGACATAGTGAAGAAGAGACACAAATCTTTTCACTGGATAGAAGAGGCTGACAAGAGTTTTAATCTGTTGAAGAGGAAAATCACAAAACAACCAATCCTGGTGTTGTCTGATTTCCAAAAGACATTTCAAGTGAAATGTGATGCAAGTGGATTTGCAATAGGGGCAGTCTTGAGTCAAGAAGATAGGCCGATAGAATACTTCAGCGAGAAGCTGAATGAAGCGAAGGTGAAATACTCCATGTATGACAAGGAGTTTTATGCTATTATTCAGGCATTAAAGAAATGGAGACATTACTTGATCCCGAAGGAGTTTGTCTTATACAGTGACAATCATGCACTGCAGTTTGTGACTCAACAGGAAAAGTTGAATCAAAGACATGTAAAATGGGTTGAATACATGCAGAACTTCACTTTTGTGATTAAACATATTTCTAGAACTGCTAACAGATTTTTTGATGCTTTGAGCAAGAAATGCTTGTTGTTGCAGGAGTTTAGAGTCAAAACATTGGGTTTTGATGATCTTAGGGACATGTACAGAGATGATCCAGATTTTAAAGAGGCATATGAAGTAGCGGAGAATCCAATTCTCAGGGACAGAAGTCAATGGACAAAATACATGATCCAAGAAGGATTATTGTTTAAAGGTAATCAACTTTGTATTCCAAAATGCTCCATGAGGGAGAATTTGTTGAAGGAGAAACATAGTGGAGGATTGGTCGGACATTTTGGTCATGAAAAGACATTCAAAAAATTGAATGAGTCATATTTTTTGCTAGGAATGTGAGCAGACGTCAAAAGGTTTGTGGACAGATGCAGAATTTGCCAGCATTCGAAGGGGAAGAGACAGAATGCAGGGTTTTATCAACCATTACCCATACCTGAGAAGCCGTGGGATGAAGTCAGCATGGACTTCATATTGGGTTTGCCAAGAACACAAAGAGGTTTTGACTCGATCTTTGTGGTGGTGGATAGATTTTCCAATATGGCACACTTCATTCCATGTCAGAAAACCAGTGACGCAACTCACATTGCAAACCTGTTTTTCAAAGAAGTCATTCGACTTCACGGCTTACCAAGGAGCATAGTTTCAGATTGAGACACCAAGTTCGTGGGACACTTCTAGAGAACCTTATGGAAAAATATGGGAACAAATTTATCATTCAGTTCAACTTATCATCCTCAGATGGATGGACAGACAGAAGTGGTGAACAGAAGTCTGGAAGACTTGTTGAGAAGCTTGGTGACAGAACACCACAGCCAGTGGGACAACGTATTACCACAGGTGGAATTTGCTTATAATGATTCAATCAATAGAAGCATGGGGCAGAGTCCATTTCATATCATCTATGGCATGCAACCGAGAGGAATTTATGAGCTGAGAGATTCAGAACAGATTGCGATTAGGAGCGTTAGTGCAGAAGATTTCGCAGAAGCAATGAAGGAACTTCACAGCCAGGTGAAGGAACGATTGCAGAGTTCGAACAAGGAATATAAGCGTAGAGCAGATCAACATAGGAGATAGATTCAATTTGAAGTTGGTGATTTGATTTTGGCACATTTGAGAAAGGAAAGGTTCCCGAGAGGAACATATAATAAACTAAAAATGAAGAAAATCGGACCATGTAAGGTCTTGAAGAAATTTGGGCCAAATGCTTATGAGATTGAATTACCCGATGGAATCAGAATTTCTCCGATATTCAATGTCTCAGATTTGTACCCATATAAAGATGAGGAAACAGGGACAGAAAATGAACAGCTAGAGGTCCAGTGGACAAAACAGATGTCAGTTGTAGAAAAGCCGCAGATGGAGCACATACTGGACAAAAGGGTTAGTAAGAAGACCAGACGGAAATAATACTTTGAATATTTGGTCAAATGGAAGGGCCATCCAGTTGAATATGTCAGTTGGGAGAACGAAGCAGATATCTAGAGGCATGGACAGACCGTATGCGAGCTCATGGACAGGAGCCCATGAAAATTTTCAAGCAAGGGAGTATGATGCAGGAGCATCTCAAGCGAGCCCGCGCGGAGATAAAAGACAGCTGGAAAAGCACTCAGCGCAAATTTTGAAAATATCTTGAAACATTAATGAAGTCATCAAGTGGAGTCACACTTGTAAAATGTAAAAGGACCTTGAGTGATTCTCTCTCATCCTTAGTAGGTAGAAATCATTTATGATAGTTAATGCAAGTAGATAGAAATTAATGCGTAGATTGGACAGTTTAGAATGAAAGAGGGAAATGGGATATAGACACCCTCATTGTGTAATTGTAATATAGAATGAGATTATTCCAGTTGAGAGCATAGAGTATAGAGGGGAAGAAGCAGAGAGCTATGTAGAAGAATTCCATGTACAGAAGTTCTGGATTAATACAAAAAGGGTTTTGATTCAAACTCATGGTGTTCAGATATTCTCTGTGTATTTATTGTTGAATATTATGCTCATAAATGTTTTACTCTCTCTGTCATGCATTTTTTGTTTATGCTATGTGCGTATGATTTCTTGTTAAATGTTTGAAATTTGAGAGGAAGAGTAAGGGAGATGAGTTTCAATTGTTTCTCTATCTGAGAAAGAGTTCCTGCAAGGAGTGTAGTTGAATTGTCCGCAAGGAGTGCGTTGACAAAGGGTTCAGAGGTTTATATCTGAAATCTTAGATAAGATAGCTTTTGTTCTCATTCTCTCAGAAGTGTAGTTGGGAAAAGGAGTCGTGCAAGGAGTGCGCGGGCCGAGTAAATTTTCAGAGTTTGTGAATTTGAGGGAATTTCTAAAGGACTACTGTTGCAGGGAGTGCACAGAGTCGAAGGACTTTAATTCCTTGGAGTAATTGAGGAATCTTCCACAAGGAGTGCATGCAGGAGTCTTCTTCAAGAATCAGAGTTGGAGAAATCCCAGGAGGGATAGAGTCTCCATAGTCGTCGAAGAAAGAACAGGAATTTTGCACATAGGATCATTGAGAAGGCGTCGCAAATTTTGTGTCGCGGGTGGTTAAGTACCGTGAGAAACCCTTTGGTAAAAGGTCGCATAATTTCTTGTGAAGGAAAGAGATGGACGTCGGAGTTCTCTATGGAGAATTTGCGAAGTCCCATGAGCCATCAGATCTCACAGAGGAGCAGGGGAGTTACGGCGAGTGCTTTCGAGGGGTTCAAGCTTAGGAGAAGTAGAGTCGTAGATTCAAGCCAACAAAAGTTGTTGTATTTACCCATGGATTCTATCTCGGGGTTTCGTGAGTTGAAGTCCCGAAAATATTCGCATCAAGATTCGTGNTCTGAATTCCCGATGGAATAAAGAGATGTTGAAAATTCAACCTTGCGAGTGCATTGGAGTCTCGGTAATTCGGGTTTCAGGAAGTCGAGGAGACGAGTTGCTTGATATGGAAACTCCCAAAATCGCAATAAGGAGAAATATGAAATAGAGAAACAAAAGTTCAAGTGTTGATTGTTTTCGGGTTTCGGAGATTGAGAGACAAGGCGCTTGACCACTGGATTCACGAAAGTGCAAAGTCCGATCTGTCGAAGTATAAGCGGGGGAATTTCTTGAAGTTATTTGTGGGTGCAGATTTCCCGAAAGGGAAATAGGAGAGCCATTTCAGGGATCTCTTCGAGCCAGTGGAAGAGGAAAGATCCTGTGTGCATGGACTTTTGACCTACGGGTTGGGAGCGTTGCATCATCACAATCTAAACTTCTCACCATTAATAAATCTCATGGGAACCATGTTAGAAAAATGTTACTTGCGGAAAATAAATAATCATTTAGAATGGAATCCTTGTTTTCCACACTGATAAAGATATTCTAAGGTGGAAAAACTTCTTTAGATTTTTTCTTTGAACTTGTGATTTGAAAGATGAAAGATTTTACAAACAAGCCATGGACTAATCCTCTGGTAGTATGCTTTGAAAAACTCTATTTGATTTTATCTTTCAATATATAAGTGTTTTTACAAATAAACCATAGAATAATCCATCTATCAATCTAATCATGTTGTCATTAATAAATCTCACGGGAACCATGTTAGAACCATGTTACTTGCAGAAAATAAATAATAATTTAGAATGGAATCCTTGTTTTCCACACTAATAAAGATATTCTAAGGTGGGAAAACTTCTCTACATTTTGTCTTTGAACCTATGGTTAGAATGATGAAATATTTTACAAACAAGCCACAGACAAATCCTCTAGTAGTATGCTTTGAAAAACTCTATTCGATTTTATCTTTCAATATATAAGTGTTTTTACAGATAAACCATAGAATAATCCATCTATCAATCTAAACTTGTTGCCATTAATAAATCCCACGGGAACCATGTTAGAACCATGTTACATGCATAAACTAAATAATCATTTAGAATGTAATCCTTCTTTTCCACACTGATAATGATATTCTAAAGTGGGAAAACTTATTTAGATTTTCTCTTTGAACCTATGGTTTGAAAGATGAAATATTTTACAAACCATGGACTAATCCTCTGGTAGTATGCTTTGAAAAACTCTATTCGATTTTATCTTTCAATATATAAGTGTTTTTACAAATAAACCATAGAACAATCCCTCTATCAATCTAAATGTGTTGCCATTGATAAATCTCACGGGAACCATGTTAGAACCATGTTACTTGCAGAAAATAAATAATCCTTTAGAATGGAATCATTGTTTTCCACACTCATAAAGATATTCTAAGGTGGGAAAACTTCTTTAGATTTGGTCTTTGAACCTGTGGTTTGAAAGATGAAAGATTTTACAAACAAGTCAATTACTAATCCTCTAGTAGTATGCTTTATAAAACTCTATTTGATTTTATCTTTCAATATATAAGTGTTTTTACAAATAAACCATAGAATAATCCCTCTATCAATCTAAACATGTTTCCATTAATAAATCTCACGGGAACCATGTTAGAACCATGTTACTTGTAGAAAATAAATAATCATTTAGAATGGAATCCTTCTTTTCCACACTAATAAAGATATTCTAGGGTGGGAAAACTTCTTTAGATTTTCTTTTTGAACCTGTGGTTAGAAATATGAAAGATTTTACAAACAAGCCTCGGACTAATCCTTTGGTAATATGCTTGAAAATCTCTATTTGATTTTATCTTTCAATATATAAGTGTTTTTACAAATAAACCATAGAATAATCCCTCTATCAATCTAAACGTGTTTACATTAATAAATCCCACAGGATCCATGTTACTTGCATAAAATAAATAATCATTTAGAATGGAATCTTTGTTTTCCACATTGATAAAGATATTCTAAGGTGGGGAAACTTCTTTAGATTTGGTCTTTGAACCTGCGGTTTGAAAGATGAAAGCTTTTACAAACAAGCCACAAATTAATCCTCTGGTAGTATGCTTTGATAAACTCTATTCACTTTTATCTTTCAATATATAAGTGTTTTTACAAATAAACCATAGAATAATCCCTCTATCAATCTAAACCTGTTGCAATTAATAAATCTCATGGGAACCATGTTAGAACCATGTTACTTGCAGAAAATAAATAATCATTTAGAATGGAATCCTTGTTTTCCACACTGATAAAGATATTCTAAAGTGGAAAAACTTCTTTAGATTTGGTCTTTGAACCTGTGGTTTGAAACATGAAATCTTTTACAAACAAGCCACGAACTAGTCCTCTGGTAGTATACTTTGAAAAACTCTATTTGATTTTATCTTTCAATATACAAGTGTTTTTACAAATAAACCATAGAATAATCCCTATATCAATATAAACTTGTTGTCATTAATAAATATCATGGGAACCATGTTAGAACCATATTACTTGCAAAAAATAAATAATCAATTTAGAATGGAATCCTTGTTTTCCATGCTAATAAAGATATTCTAAGGTGGGAAAACTTCTTTAGATTTTGTTTTTGAACCTGTGGTTTGAAAGATGAAAGATTTTACAAACAAGACATGAACTAATCCTCTGGTAGTATGCTTTGAAAAACTCTATTCGATTTTATCTTTCAATATATAAGTGTTTTTACAAATAAACCATAGAATAATCCCTCTATCAATCTAAATTTGTCGCCATTAATAAATCTCACAGGAACCATGTTACTTGCATAAAATAAATAATCATTTAGAATGGAATCCTTGTTTTCCACACTAATAAAGATATTCTAAGGTGGGAAAACTTCTTTAGATTTGGTCTTTGACCCTGTGGTTAGAAAGATGAAAGCTTTTACAAACAAGCCATGAACTAATCCTCTGATAGTATGATTTGAAAAACTTTGTTCGATTTTATCTTTCAATATATAAGTGTTTTTACAAATAAATCATAGAATAATCCCTCTATAAATCTAAACTTGTTGTCATTAATAAATCCCACAGGAACCATGTTAGAACCATGTTACTTGCAGAAAATAAATAATCATTTAGAATGGAATCTGTTGGGCTCCAGTTTTGTCATATTTTCTACCATACAAATACACTCATCATTACACCTTGTCCCCGTATTTCAACAATAATATATGGCTAATTACACCATAAACCTTCATTATCTCTTGTCATTCATCCTATGTGGTTAATACATAATTTTCGATATTTTTAGTGTTTAAAATGATGATTATACAATAGTTTTGTTGATGATGGTTTAATCCTATGTTTCTATGTCCAAACAATATGTTCTTGCACTAGAAGTCATCTAGTACCCGCAGTGGAGGTCATTCGTTACTCACACTCCAATTCATCCGGTACCAGAAGGTTCTACAGTCAACTGGTACCTACAAATTCATCCGGTACGAGAAGGTTCTATAGTCAACTGGTACCAGAAGGTTCTACATTCAACTGGTACCTGCAAAGTCATCTGGTACCTGTACTCCATGTCATCTGGTATGCATAGTCCATGTCATCTGGTACCCACACTCCATGTCATCAAGTACTCATCTCGTCTGGTACCAATACTGCGCTCATCCGGTACTTCAAGTCATCCGATACCAAAAGGTTCTCCAAGTCATCTGGTACCATAAGGTTATACATTCAATTGGTACCTACACAGTCATATGGTACCCACACTCCATGTCATTCAGTACCCATACTCCATGTCATCCAATACTCAGTTCATCCGGTACCAATATTGCGCTCATCCAATACTAGAAGGTTCTACAAGTCATCCGGTACTCACTCCATGCCATCTGGTACCCACACTCCTTGTCATTTGGTACTCACACTCCATGTCATCTGGTACCCACACTCCTTGTCATCCGATACTCACACAACATATCATCAAGTACTCACAATTCAACACATCCAGTACTAGAATGTTTCAGAAACCATCGGGTACCAGAATGCTCTAGGTCATTTGGTACCAGCATCAACAACAATCTGGTACTAGAAATAATTTGAAATTTTTGGAAAGTTTCTAGAGGAAAATCGGGGACATGGGTTTTGTCCAGTGGGACATTTACATGCAGAAAATTGAGGAATAATTCACCCATATCACATGTGTGGACCTACAACTCATGGGGGAATGATTGTGCAAAAATTAGCAAAAATCTCAAATTGCCAACTTGCACCTCAATTTCCGTGCACATGGTATAATATCTAGAAATTTGAAGATATGGGTTTTGTATAAAATATGAAAATTTGAGTAACACGTGGCCATTTTTTCAAAATTAGAATTGGTTTGGAGGATATGGGTGGAGCTCTAACTCGAATCTGCCCAAATTGCAATAAAACCTAGATTTTTGAGGATTTTATCTAAAATTGTAAATTTGAAATCTGAGCATTGGGATTCGGTCCCATCCACTCCTTAATGATTTTTCATGTATAAATAAGACTCATAAGGTTGTGATAAAGAGCCAATAGTTTCATGAATATTTTGTAAATGAAAGATTTATTCTTGTGGGAAAGCCTTAAGGAGTTGTTAGCCATGTAAAAACAGAGTTTTTGATCTCAATGAAGAATTGATTGTTGTTGCCACATTGAGCATCATTCTACCTTGATATGAGTCCTTCTTAGCAGCACTGACCTCCTGGGAAGGGCCCCTTAGTGAGGGTAAGTGTTGCCATACTATATTTATTTTGTAGATTAGTATTGTGTTGTTTTTCTACATGCAATTCAATTTTGGTTTTGATTATTGATTGGATTCAATTTAGATGCATTTCAATTATGTCATTTACATTAGTTTTGGTAATAAGAACTCAGATTTCAATTTACCCTTCATTTGTTTTCACCAATCCCGTAGATATATGCTATTTTCATTTCCAAACCTTCTTCCCATATGTGCATCTTGTCTTTTCTTCAAAAATCGATTGAAATAATACTCCTCAAGATCACATTTATATGATCAACTTCCATATTCATTGCCACCTATTTTCATTAACAACACATACCTTTTGCAGCTGCTATACTCATCTAGATTCAATTCATACACAAAGATCAATTGTAGAAGGTATTGTTCGCCCTCCAACTCTTCATATTCCACTTGCAATGATTCCCACAAACACTCTGCCACACCCATGAATTATGTCCACACATTCGCCCTTTGTTTCAAATATAATCCATTATGTCATATGCATATACCCATCATGCATTAGATCTATTCCATTACATAATCATATCTCCATTCCATCTCATTTATGTGTTTCTATTGTTTACTGCTTCAAAGATTGATTAATTCATTAAGACCTTATCATATACACAATCTTTTGAATGCAGAAAATAAACAAGTATCACTCTTTATTCATTATTTTCTGCCTAAAACTTAGTTAGATTCAAAAGGTATTATTATTTACATGCAAGTCTTTTAGAGAAGAAAATTAGTTAGCTTGCATTCTCATTCATTTCTTCTAGATTCCCATTGTATTAAATATCCATTACTCTTGTGCATTTGATTCATTCATTATTTCTTTATGATTGGTGTATACATTTAAAAGGGTGGTTTTGAGTCTAAGTGAATCTTAGGTGTTGATTGAGTTCGGTGATTTTGGCTTTCCCGCACTTAGTTTTTATTTCCCGTACCTTTGGATTCCTTGCACTTTAATTTCACATAGCTTCAATCACCAACGAACAGATTAGAGGTCTAACTCGTGAGATATGGCCTTCCCACATTGGAATTCTTCCTAAGGTGTTAGTTTCTATCATGAATTTAATTTCCATTTGCTTGTTTCTTTTATTTCATTTACGTGTGGATCGGCTATAGGAAATAATCATTGAAGGATAGAATACTTAAGTATACTACTCACTATTAATCAAACGAACATCACCCCGAGTTCCTCAAAGACTATGATCTAAGCCTTTATAGCACTAAGTTATTCCTACATCCCAGTGATGAATCCTTAGTGTTAATTTCCTGCAATGTGGGTTTGAATATTGTTTTGTCGGCTTTAGATTAGGTTATCATATGCTCTTATCATGCGTTTCATGTGCCTGCACCTCGAAGTTATGAGCCCCGGTTGATAATTAAATGTGGGAATTAATAGTACATATATTTATCCCAACAGAATCCTTGTTTTCCACATTGATAAAGATATTCTAACGTGGGAAAACTTATTTAAATTTAGTCTTTGAACATGTTCTTTGAAAGATGAAATATTTTACAAAGAATCCACGGACTAATCCTCTGGTAGTATGCTTTGAAAAACTCTGTTCGATTTTATCTCTCAATATATAAGTGTTTTTACAAATAAACCATAAAATAATCCCTCTATCAATCTAAACTTGTTTCCATTAATAAATCCCACGGGAACCATGTTACTTGCAGAAAATAAATAATCATTTAGAATGGAATCCTTTTTTTCCACATTGATAAAGATATTCTAAGGTGGGAAAACGTTTTTAGATTTGGTCTCCGATCCTGTGCTTTGAAAGATCAAATATTTTACAAAGAAGCCACGGACTAATCCTATGGTAGTATACTTTGAAAAACTCTATTCGGTTTTATCTTTCAATATATAAGTGTTTTAACAAATAAACCATAAAAGAAATCCATCTATCAATCTAAACTTCTTGCAATTAATAAATCTCATGGGAACCATGTTACTTGCAGAAAATAAATAATCATTTAGAATGGAATACTTCTTTTCCACACTGATAAAGATATTCTAAGGTGGGAAAACTTCATTAGATTTGGTCTTTGAACCTATGGTTTGAAAAATGAAATCTTTTACAAACAAGCCACGGTCTAAGCCTCTGGTAGTATGCTTTGAAAACTCTATTTGATTTTACCATTCAATATATAAGTGTTTTTACAAATAAACCATAGAATAATCCATCTATCAATCTAAACTTGTTTCCATTAATAAATCTCACGGGAACCATGTTAGAACCATGTTACTTGCAGAAAATAAATAATCATTTAGCATGGAATCCTTGTTTTCCACACTGATAAAGATATTCTAAGGTGGGAAAACTTCTTTAGATTTGGTCTTTGAACCTGTGGTTTGAAAGATGAAAGATTTTACAAACAAACCACGGACTAATCCTCGGGTAGTATGCTTTGAAAAACTCTATTCGATTTTATCTTTCAATATATATGTGTTTTTACAAATAAACCATAGAATAATCCCTCTATCAATCTAAACTTGTTGTCATTAATAAATCTCAAGGGAAGCATGTTAGAACCATGCTACTTGCAGAAAATAAATAATCATTTCGAATGGAATACTTGTTTTCCACACTGATAAATATATTCTAAGGTGGAGAAACTTCTTTAGATTTGGTCTTTGAACCTGTGGTTTGAAATATAAAATCTTTTACAAACAAGCCACGGACTAATCCTTTGGTAGTTTGCTTTGAAAAACTCTATTCGATTGTATCTTTTAATATATAAGTGTTTATACAAATAAACCATAGAATAATCTCTCTATCAATCTAAACATGTTGCCATTAATAAATCTCACGGGAACCATTTTAGAACCATGTTACTTGCAGAAAATAAATAATCATTTAGAATGGAATCCTTGTTTTCCACACTAATAAAGATATTCTAAGGTGGGAAAACTTCTTTAGATTTGGTCTTTGAACATGGGGTTTGAAAGATGAAAGCTTTTACAAAGAAGCCACTGACTAATCCTATGGTAGTATACTTTGAAAAACTCTATTCGATTTTATATTTCAATATATAAGTTTTTTTACAAATAAACCATAGAATAATCCCTCTATAATTCTAAACTTGTTTCCATTAATAAATCTCATGGGAACCATGTTAGAACCATGTTACTTGCAGAAAAAAAATAATCATTTAGAATGGAATCCTTGTTTTCCACACTGATAAAGATATTCTAAGGTGGGAAAATTTCTTTAGATTTGGTCTTTGAACCCGTGGTTTGAAAGATGAAATATTTTACAAACAAGCCATGGACTAATCCTTTGGTAGTATGCTTTGAAAAACTCTATTTGATTTTATCTTTCAATATATAAGTGTTTTTTATAAATAAACCATAGAATAATCTCTCTATCAATCTAAACATGTTGTCATTAATAAATCTCATGGGAACCATGTTAGAACCATGTTACTTGCATAAAATAAATAATCATTTAGAATGGAATCCTTGTTTTTCACACTAATAAAGATATTCTAAGGTGGGAAAACTTGTTTAGATTTGGTCTTTGAACTTGTGGTTTGAAAGATTAAATCTTTTACAAACAAGCCACAGACTAATCATCTAGTTGTATTCTTTGAAAAACTCTATTCGATTTTATCTTTCAATATATAAGTGTTTTTATAAATAAACCACAGAATAATCCCTTTATCAACCTAAACTTGTTGCCATTAATAAGTCTCACAAGAACTATGATTTTAACCATGTTACTTGAAGAAAATAAATAATCATTTGGAATGGAATCATTGTTTTCCACACCTATAAATATATTCTTAGGTGGGAAATCTTATTTAGATTTGATCTTTGAACCTGTGGTTTGAAAGATGAAATCTTTTACAAGCAAGCCATAGACTAATCATCTGGTATTATACTTTGAAAAACTCTATTCGATTTTATCTTTCAATATATAAGTGTTTTTACAAATAAACCATAGAATAATCCCTCTATCAATCTAAACTTGTTGCCATTAATAAATCTCACGGGAATCATGTTAGAACCATGTTACTTGCAGAATATAAATAATCATTTAGAATGGAATCCTTGTTTTCCACACTAATAAAGATATTCTAAGGTGGGAAAACTTATTTAGATTTGGTCTTTGAACATATGGTTTGAAAGATGAAAGATTTTACAAACAAGCCACGAACTAATCCTCTGGTAGTATGCTTTGAAAAAATCTATTCGATTTTATATTTCAATATATAAGTGTTTTTACAAATAAATCATAGAATAATCCCTCTATCAATCTAAACTTGTCGCCATTAATAAATCTCACGGGAACCATGTTAGAACCATGTTACTTGCAGAAAATAAATAATCATTTAGAATGGAATCCTTGTTTTCCACAGTGAGAAATATATTCTAAGGTGGGAAAACTTTTTTAGATTTGGTCTTTGAACCAGTGGTTTGAAAGATGAAAGCTTTTACAAACAAGCCACGGACTAATCCTTCCTAGGTCAAAAATGTGATATGGCCTTCCATCCGGACCTTCATCTGACATTGTTCCAAGCAGTGAACTTCCAGTTATGCACATACTATTCTGAGAGGATCAGAGGTCGACCTCTCAGCTCTGTAAAGACTCTATAAATACTTGTTGTCCATACTAGGAAGGAAAATAGATTTGTATACATACACACAGAAATTATTTTGATTTTTTTGCAAAAATTTGTTTTCATGATTAATATCAATGTTGTGTTAATTATGTGACTGTGTCTTGTTGTTGAATGGTAGCCATGACCTGCTGGGGGGGGCACCAGTGGTCTGGGTGACTGTATAGATAGATATCTCATGTGTTTTATTTTCTTAGTTAGAATTTTTACTCGTTTACCTGCTGTATGTTTTTTTCAGTTTTAATTATTGTACATGTTAATTGCAATTTGCTTGCCTAATTCATCTTTCTTTAAAATTGCAGATTTCTTATAGGAGATAGTTATTTGTCACGTTGTGTTTCTTATTTCTTAACAATTACCTTGCAGGATACTAACTTAGATGATGTATTGAAGTTTTAAATTAGCTTCTGCAAATTAAAACAGAGTATTATGTAAATAGAGGATTAGTGTAAACAGAGTTTTAATTTAGGATCGTTTGCAAGCTTCAATGGATTAATAGTTGCAAGTTTTATTAGTTGTAAACAAGATAAATTTAATTATCAGTTTAGTTATGTTTTCATAAATCTATTTGGTCCATTTATCTTGCTTTAGTACGATAGGATAGGAATAGATTTTGGAGTTATGTTTTGTTACAACATTCTAGTTTTGAAATCTGATTTTTAATGATAGAATTAGTTTAGTTTAGATTATAAAATCTCAGTTGTGGATTTGAATTACAATTTTAATTAGAAGAGTGGATTTGAATTAAGATTTTTAATCATGAGTTCATGAGTTTGTAAATTTACTTGAATTAGTTTTGAGTTTGTAGATTTCTATACGAAGTATTTTCAATGTTATTTTAGTTACGAATTAGAATTAGAATTTTTAATTAGTGTTAGTTATGGGTTTGTGGGTTTTCTTGAATTAATGTTTATTCTTTGTAGAATAGAAATGGTTATGAGTTTTTTTTAAGAATAGAATTCACTTGTCAAAATAATCTTGATAGGTTAGTTGTCTACTTTCTTATTTGCTCAAGGATAAATAGCTTACTTCTTGTTGCTTACTTAAAAAATTGAATAGATTAACTAGCTTTAAAACAGATTGTTATTTGCTTATTTAGAAATAGTCGACAATTCCTTGTTTGAAGTTACTTAGGGTAAATACACTACTACATATTGAAAAATTTGCGATGACCACTTACGATGAAAGTACTCTTTCATCGCAACATGCAAGAGAAAAAGTTCATTTTTTCTAAATCCACCCCGTATTCATCGATATCTCGACGCATGTAGTTTGACTAAATTATTATGGTCAATGTTCATCACAAGAGCGACGAATGTAGTTTGTCCATCGCAAGAGCGATGACTTACCTAACCTTAAAATTGATCGTTACAAATGACCTAAAATAAATAGGTAAAAAAAGAAATATTTTTAAGTCACGTTCATCGCAATTGTGACAATAGTGACCTAAAATTGGATTATAAATATTTGACGATTTAAAGATGTTGCGACAATCTTGCTATAAAAACGATGGTTCTGAAAGGGTATTTTTGTGCATAAGAATGTTTCATAATGTTGTTAGAGGTGGGGAAAAAAGTAAAGCGGGTGAAAAGGGTGATGGTAGATGTTATTTCCCTTGTCAAAATTGTTTCCTCAGACGTCCCGTAAGAATTTTAATAGCAACAGCTACAAAACATTATAGGAAATATGGGCACATTGATGGCGGATCGAATGAATATCATCCCATGGTAATTAGCTATATATTCATTATATTTTTTTATTTTGTCAATTTTATATAAAATTATATATATGTATATATATTGTTTGAATGTTTGTTATAGTATACACTAATTTTCAATGATTGTTTGTAATTATAAAGTTAGAGTTGCCCTCTAACTTTCCGCAGAATATTGCACCAAGTATTAGTAGAAATGATGTTGTACAACCTGAGGAACATCATCATGACCAAGAAATTGAGGATCTCATAGAAGAATATGATGGGACAAATCAAGTTAATGATCCCATGGAAGAAGATGATGGGACAAATCAAATGATCCAAGATTTGTTTTCGCAACTGGATGAGGATGGGTAAAATACTGGTATTTATGATGAACCTCTATTAGAAAAGGAAAATAAATGACTTTATGAAGGATCAAGAGCAAATCTTCTCTCCGCTACATTGCTGCTAGTGAACTTAAAGGTTATGAATAATTTTTCGAACACTTGTATGACACAGATACTAAGGTATGTAATATGTTTCATCTCATATTATACATAAATGTTGATTTTTTTTATTTTTAGTTTTAGTTTTAATTAATGTGTAAAATAAGAATGCATTTTTTACGATTAATATTCTTACATTAACTAGTTGTTTGTTATGGTGTAGATTGTTAGGTGAATTTTTGTTACCATCGTCAAATATTTTACCTCGCACATATCGAGGTTTGCATGTCATTATGAAAGACATTGGAATGGATTATCAAACTATAGATGCATGTCCTAATGAACATATTATATATTAT
>SNQJ01S0033247.1:73424-87126 GCA_010110895.2 Picea sitchensis
TTGAATTTGTATAATCTCAACGTTCTTGAGTCCACTAATATGTCCATTAATGATGCTTCGAGCCAGCACACCTACGATTGCAATGCTCACTTTGTGTAAGATTTAAAGACTTGTAAATATTCCTTAATAGAATTGATAGCTCTTTAATGATGGGTGTATTTTTCATATTGAGGAACTAGATTCTCAAGACCGGAGTCCTAGAAGATATCGATCTCTTTAGGAAGGTCCTTACATGCTAAACTCTTGAAATCAATAATGAGATTAAATGATAAAATTAAATAATTAATAAATAAAACGTGTTCCAGATGTCAATAACAAGTATGAGTTTGGTTGAGTGGCATTTTTAGTTACTGTCAGTTGGGTTACATTGAATATTGGCTTTTTATTTATTTATTGTTAAGGTGGTTATCGGAATAGTGGCATGGTTTAATTAATGGCAATTTGGATGTTGAGTATGGGCAATTCTTTGTTAAAGAGGTTATCTTGGATAATGGCATTTCCAATTATTGTTGATTAGGTTATTTCGACCATTGGCATTTTTACTCTCTTAAAATGGGTCACTAGAATATTGGCATTATAATCATTGCTATTTTGGGTCCCTTCAAAACTCCGCGACTCTGAAATATGATCCATTTAAGTATTGTCAGGGTTGGTTGTATACTGTCTTTTTAGTTATGATGTCATGATGTTATGATGTTAATTATAGATACGAAGTGGTTTTATATATGGACTTAGGGTAAGGGTGTGCCATTGGTGGACTTAAACAATTAGGTGATGAGGGGGTACTGATACCAGTATTTCGGATAATGCTTGTTTCTAATTTCCATCGTTATTCATGATAAAGTTAGAATAATGTGTTGTTTAAATTTACGTTAAGGTTATGATAAGGTTATTTTCTATGTCACTTGTTTAAGGGAAACTTGGAGTAATGGATTTAGGAACATTCGTAAGTGGTTAGACGATATCCTTGTAGATTTTCTTAGGACACCAGACAACTATTGCAAGGACCTTATGCTAAGCGTAAGGATGCTAGCTAGTAGGGCGGGGTAAATGGAAGAAATTTTTTTTAATGACATCCCACTGTTGGGACCCTTGCTATTTACCTTCCATTATGCCACTATCTATAAAATATCGTGTTTATTGGGGTTCAGGCAAATTTCGTCCATTAGGACACTTACCCCCGATAAGATTTAAAGGTAAAAGTGGACCTGACTTATTGGGACGTTTGTAGGTAAATCATTAGTATGGTGGTGAAGTACTAATGTTACCAGCGGTTATTCTGCATTAGCAATGAGAACTCGCAATTAAATTGTTGTTACAGTAATTAAGAGCAGGATTGGCCACTCTTCGACTAGTGGACATTTAAGGGAATGACGGGTTGGTACTTAATGCCGAGGAAGGCGGAAATAAGGCTTGGTCGTAGTAATGGTTGTCGTTGTTGAGTCTTGTTCTGCACCCTCCTTAGAGGTTGTGGTCATGCGTTATTCTTGTTGTACTTGTCTGGGTCGTTCATTGCATGCAGCTACGGGTTGTGCACCTGTCTCCTAGTTGCGATCTTCGTGGTTGCGTCTAGTTAGTCGTCGGATGGCAACGTAGCGTCCAGCGTGTCGGTTACCCCTCCTCCACGCGTGCGCGCACTTTTAAAAAAAAAAAAAAAAAAAATTTCGCACCTGTTGTCCGAGTTGTTGTCGTAACAAGGAGGTCGTTACAAATAAACCATAGAATAATCCCTCTATCAATCTAAACATGTTGCCATTAATAAATCCCACGAGATCCATGTTACTTGCATAAAATAAATAATCATTTAGAATGGAATCTTTGTTTTCCACATTGATAAAGATATTCTAAGGTGGGGAAACTTCTTTAGATTTGGTCTTTGAACCTGTGGTTTGAAAGATGAAAGCTTTTACAAACAAGCCACAGATTAATCCTCTGGTAGTATGCTTTGAAAAACTCTATTCATTTTTATCTTTCAATATATAAGTGTTTTTACAAATAAACCATAGAATAATCCCTCTATCAATCTAAGCCTGTTGCAATTAATAAATCTCATGGGAACCATGTTAGAACCATGTTACTTGCAGAAAATAAATAATCATTTATAATGGAATCCTTGTTTTCCACATTGATAAAGATATTCTAAAGTGGAAAAACTTATTTAGATTTGGTCTTTGAACCTGTGGTTTGAAAGATGAAATCTTTTACAAACAAGCCACGAACTAGTCCTCTAGTAGTATACTTTGAAAAACTCTATTCGATTTTATCTTTCAATATACAAGTGTTTTTACAAATAAACCATAGAATAATCCCTATATCAATATAAACTTGTTGTCATTAATAAATATCATGGGAACCATGTTAGAACCATATTACTTGCAAAAAATAAATAATCATTTAGAATGGAATCCTTGTTTTCCACGCTAATAAAGATATTCTAAGGTGGGAAAACTTCTTTAGATTTTGTCTTTGAACCTGTGGTTTGAAAGATGAAAGCTTTTACAAACAAGACATGAACTAATCCTCTAGTAGTATGCTTTGAAAAACTCTATTCGATTTTATCTTTCAATATATAAGTGTTTTTACAAATAAACCATAGAATAATCCCTCTATCAATCTAAACTTGTCGCCATTAATAAATCTCATGGGAACCATGTTACTTGCATAAAATAAATAATCATTTAGAATGGAATCCTTGTTTCCCACACTAATAAATATATTCTAAGGTGGGAAAACCTCTTTAGATTTGGTCTTTGAACCTGTGGTTAGAAAGATGAAAGCTTTTACAAACAAGCCACGAACTAATCCTCTGATAGTATGATTTGAAAACTTTGTTCGATTTTATCTTTCAATATATAAGTATTTTTACAAATAAATCATAGAATAATCCCTCTATAAATCTAAACTTCTTGTCATTAATAAATCCCACAAGAACCATGTTAGAACCATGTTACTTGCAGAAAATAAATAATCATTTAAAATGGAATTTGTTGGGCTCCAGTTTTGTCATATTTTCTACCATACAAATACACTCATCATTACACCTTCTCCCTGTATTTCGTCAATAATATATGGCTAATTACACCATAAACCTTCATTATCTCTTGTCATTCATCCTATCTGGTTAATACATAATTTTCGATATTTTTAGTGTTTAAAATGATGATTATACAATAGTTTTGTTGATGATGGTTTAATCCTATGTTTCTATGTCCAAACAATATGTTCTTGTGCTAGAAGTCATCTGGTACCCGCAATGGAGGTCATTCGTTACTCACACTCCAATTCATCTGGTACCAAAAGGTTCTACAGTCAACCGGTACCTACACAGTCATCCGGTACGAGAAGGTTCTACAGTCAACTGGTACCAGAAGGTTCTACAGTCAACCGATAGCTGCATAGTCATCCGGTACATGTACTCCATGTCATCTGGTATGCATACTCCATTTCATCTGGTACCCACACTCCATGTCATCAAGTACTCATCTCGTCTGGTACCAATACTGCGCTCATCTGGTACTTCAAGTCATCTGATACCAAAAGGTTCTGCAAGTCATCTGGTACCATAAGGTTATACATTCAACCGGTACCTACACAGTCATATGGTACCCACACTCCATGTCATTCAGTACCCATACTCCATGTCATCCAATACTCAGTTCATCTGGTACCAATATTGCGCTCATCCGGTACTAGAAGGTTCTACAAGTCATCTGGTACTCACTCCATGTCATTTGGTACCCACACTCCTTGTCATTCGGTACTCACACTCCATGTCATCTGGTACCCACACTCCTTGTCATCCGATACTCACACAACATATCATCCGGTACTCACAATTCAACACATCCAGTACTAGAATGTTTCAGAAACCATCCAGTACCAGAATGCTCTAGGTCATCTGGTACCAGCATCAACAACAATCTGGTACTAGAAATAATTTGAAATTTTGGAAAGTTTCCAGAGGAAAATCGGGGACATGGGTTTTGTCCAATGGGACGTTTACATGTAGAAAATTGAGGAATAATTCACCCATATCGCATGTGTGGACCTCCAACTCATGGGGGAATGATTGTGCAAAAATTAGCAAAAATCTCAAACTGCCAACTTGCACCTCAATTTTCGTGCACATGGTATAATAGCTAGAAATTCGAAGATATGGGTTTTGTCTAAAATATGAAAAATTAAGTAACAAGTGGCCAGTTTTTCAAAATTAGAATTGGTTTGGAAGATATGGGTGGATCCCTAACTCGAATCTACCCAAATTGCAATAAAACCTAGATTTTTGAGGATTTTATCTAAAATTGTAAATTTGAAATCTGAGCATTGGGATTCGGTCCCATCCACTCCTTAATGATTTTTCATGTATAAATAAGCCTCATAAGGTTGTGATAAAGATCCATTAGTTTCATGAAGATTTTGTAAATGAAAGATTTATTCTTGTGGGAAAGCCTTAAGGAGTTGTTAGCCATGTAAAAACAGAGTTTTTGATCTCAATGAAGAATTGATTGTTGTTGCCACATTGAGAATCCTTCTACCTTGATATGAGTCCTTATTAGCATCACTGACCTCCTGGGAAGGGCCCCTTAGTGAGGGTAAGTGTTGTCATACTATATTTATTTTGTAGATTAGTATTGTGTTGTTTTTCTACATGCAATTCAATTTTGGTTTTGATTATTGATTGGATTCAATTTAGATGCATTTCAATTATGTCATTTACATTAGTTTTGGTAATAACAACTCAGATTTCATTTTACCCTTCATTTGTTTTCACCAATCCCGTAGATATATGCTATTTTCATTTCCAAACCTTCTTCCCATATGTGCATCTTGTCTTTTCTTCAGAAATCGATTGGAATAATACTCCTCAAGATCACATTTATATGATCAACTTCCATATTCATTGCCACCTATTTTCATTAACAACACATACCTTTTGCAGCTGCTATACTCATCTAGATTCAGTCCATAGACAAAGATCAATTGTAGAAGGTATTGTTCGCCCTCCAACTCTTCATATTCCACTTGCAATGATTCCCACAAACACTCTGCCACACCCATGAATTATGTCCACACATTCTCCCTTTGTTTCAAATATAATCCATTATGTCATATGCATATACCCATCATGCATTAGATCTATTCCATTACATAATCATATCTCCATTCCATCTCATTTATGTTTTGCTATTGTTTACTGCTTCAAAGATTGATTAATTCATTAAGACCTTATCATATACACAATCTTTTGAATGCAGAAAATAAACAAGTATCACTCCTTATTCATTATTTTCTCCCTAAAACTTAGTTAGATTCAAAAGGTATTATTATTTGCATGCAAGTCTTTTAGAGCAGAAAATTAGTAAGCTTGCATTCTCATTCATTTCTTCTAGATTCCCATTGTATTAAATATCCATTACTCTTGTGCATTTGATTCATTCATTATTTATTTATGATTTGTGTATACATTTAAAAGGGTGGTTTTGAGTCTATGTGAATCTTAGGTGTTGATTGAGTTCGTTGATTTTGACTTTCCCGCACTTAGTTTTTATCTCCTGTACCTTTGGATTCCTTGCACTTTAATTTCACATAGCTTCAATCACCAACGAACAGATTAGAGGTCTAACTCGTGAGATATGGCCTTCCCACATTGGAATTCTTCCTAAGGTGTTAGTTTCTATCATGAATTTCATTTCCATTTGCTTGTTTCTTTTATTTCATTTATGTGTGGATCGGCTATAGGAAATAATCATTGAAGGACAGAATACTTAAGTATGATACTCACTATTAATCAAACGAACATCACCCCGAGTTCCTCAAAGACTATGATCTAAGCCTTTATAGCACTAAGTTATTCCTACATCCCAATGATGAATCCTTAGTGTTAATTTCCTGCAGTATGGGTTTGAATATTGTTTTGTCGGCTTTAGATTAGGTTATCCTATGCTCTTATCATGTGTTTCATGTGCCTGCACCTCAAAGTTACAAGCCTCGGTTGATAATTAAATGTGGGAATTAATAGTACATATATTTATCCCAACAGAATCCTTGTTTTCCACATTGATAAAGATATTCTAACGTGGGAAAACTTATCTAAATTTAGTCTTTGAACATGTTCTTTGAAAGATGAAAGCTTTTACAAAGAATCCACGGACTAATCCTCTGGTAGTATGCTTTGAAAAAATATGTTCGATTTTATCTCTCAAAATATAAGTGTTTTTACAAATAAACCATAAAATAATCCCTCTAGCAATCTAAACTTGTTTCCATTAATAAATCCCACGGGAACCATGTTACTTGCAGAAACTAAATAATCATTTAGAATGGAATCCTTTTTTTCCACATTGATAAAGATATTCTAAGGTGGGAAAACTTTTTTAGATTTCGTCTCCGATCCTGTGGTTTGAAAGATCAAAGATTTTACAAAGAAGCCACGGACTAATCCTATGGTAGTATACTTTGAAAAACTCTATTCGGTTTTATCTTTCAATATATAAGTGTTTTAACAAATAAACCATAAAAGAAATCCATCTATCAATCTAAACTTGTTGCAATTAATAAATTTCACGGGAACCATGTTAGAACCATGTTACTTGCAGAAAATAAATAATCATTTAGAATGGAATACTTCTTCTCCACACTGATAAAGATATTCTAAGGTGCGAAAACTTCGTTATATTTGAAAAATGAAATCTTTTACAAACAAGCCACGGTCTAAGCCTCTGGTAGTATGCTTTGAAAAACTCTATTTGATTTTATCTTTCAATATATAAGTGTGTTTACAAATCAACCATAGAATAATCCATCTATCAATCTAAACTTGTTGCCATTAATAAATCTCATGGGAACCATGTTAGAACCATGTTACTTGTAGAAAATAAATAATCATTTAGCATGGAATCCTTGTTTTCCACACTGATAAATATATTCTAAGGTGGGAAAACTTCTTTAGATTTGGTCTCTGAACCTGTGGTTTGAAAGATGAAAGATTTTACAAACAAACCACAGACTAATCCTCAGGTAGTATGCTTTGAAAAACTCTATTCGATTTTATCTTTCAATATATATGTGTTTTTAAAAATAAACCATAGAATAATCCCTCTATCAATCTAAACTTGTTGCCATTAATAAATCTCAAGGGAAGCATGTTAGAACCATGCTACTTGCAGAAAATAAATAATCATTTCGAATGGAATACTTGTTTTCCACACTGATAAATATATTCTAAGGTGGGGAAACTTCTTTAGATTTGGTCTTTGAACCTGTGGTTTGAAATATAAAATCTTTTACAAACAAGCCACGGACTAATCCTCTGGTAGTATGCTTTGAAAAACTCTATTCGATTGTATCTTTTAATACATAAGTGTTTTTACAAATAAACGATGGAATAATCTCTCTATCAATCTAAACATGTTGCCATTAATAAATCTCACGGGAACCATTTTAGAACCATGTTACTTGCAGAAAATAAATAATCATTTAGAATGGAATCCTTGTTTTCCACACTAATAAAGATATTCTAAGGTGGGAAAACTTCTTTAGATTTGGTCTTTGAACATGTGGTTTGAAAGATGAAAGCTTTTACAAAGAAGCCACGGACTAATCCTATGATAGTATGCTTTGAAAAACTCTATTCGATTTTATCTTTCAATATATAAGTTTTTTTACAAATAAACCATAGAATAATCCCTCTATAATTCTAAACTTGTTGCCATTAATAAATCTCATGGGAACCATGTTAGAACCATGTTACTTGCAGAAAACAAATAATCATTTAGAATGGAATCCTTGTTTTCCACACTGATAAAGATATTCTAAGGTGGGAAATTTCTTTACATTTGGTCTTTGAACCCGTGGTTTGAAAGATGAAATATTTTACAAACAAGCCATGGACTAATCCTTTGGTAGTATGCTTTGAAAAACTCTATTTGATTTTATCTTTCAATATATAAGTGTTTTTTATAAATAAACCATAGAATAATCTCTCTATCAATCTAAGCATGTTGTCATTAATAAATCTCACGGGAACCATGTTAGAACCATGTTACTTGCATAAAATAAATAATCATTTAGAATGGAATCCTTGTTTTTCACACTAATAAAGATATTCTAAGGTGGGAAAACTTGTTTAGATTTGGTCTTTGAACTTGTGGTTTGAAAGATTAAATCTTTTACAAACAAGCCACAGACTAATCATCTAGTTGTATTCTTTGAAAAACTCTATTCGATTTTATCTTTCAATATATAAGTGTTTTTATAAATAAACCACAGAATAATCCCTCTATCAACCTAAACTTGTTGCCATTAATAAATCTCACAAGAACTATGATTTTAACCATGTTACTTGAAGAAAATAAATAATCATTTGGAATGGAATCCTTGTTTTCCACACCTATAAAGATATTCTTAGGTGGGAAATCTTCTTTAGATTTGATCTTTGAACCTGTGGTTTGAAAGATGAAAGCTTTTACAAGCAAGCCATAGACTAATCATCTAGTAGTATACTTTGAAAAACTCTATTCGATTTTATATTTCAATATATAAGTGTTTTTACAAATAAACCATAGAATAATCCCTCTATGAATCTAAACTTGTTGCCATTAATAAATCTCACGAGAACCATGTTAGAACCATGTTACTTGCAGAATATAAATAATCATTTAGAATGGAATCCTTGTTTTCCACACTAAGAAAGATATTCTAAGGTGGGAAAACTTATTTATATTTGGTCTTTGAACCTATGGTTCGAAAGATGAAAGATTTTACAAACAAGCCACGGACTAATCCTCTAGTAGTATGCTTTGACAAAATCTATTTGATTTAATCTTTCAATATATAAGTGTTTTTACAAATAAATCGTAGAATAATCCCTCTATCAATCTAAACTTGTCTCCATTAATAAATCTCACGGGAACCATGTTCGAACCATGTTACTTGCAGAAAATAAATAATCATTTAGAATGGAATCCTTGTTTTCCACAGTGAGAAAGATATTCAAAGGTGGGAAAACTTCTTTAGATTTGGTCTTTGAACCAGTGGTTTGAAAGATGAAAGCTTTTACAAACTAGCCACAGACTAATCCTTCCTAGGTCAAAAATGTGATCTGGCCTTCCATCCGGACCTTCATCCGACATTGTTCCAAGCAGTGAACTTCCAGTTATGCACATACTATTCTGAGAGGATCAGAGGTTGACCTCTCAGCTTTGTAAAGACTCTATAAATACCTGTTGTCCATACTAGGAAGAAAAACGGATTTGTATACATACACACAGAAATTATTTTGATTTTTTTGTAAAAATTTGTTTTCATGATTAATATCAATGTCGTGTTAATTATGTGACTGTGTATTGTTGTTGAATGGTAGCCACGACCTGCTGGGGGGGGGGGCGCACCAGTGGTCTGGGTGACTATATAGATAGATATCTCATGTGTTTTATTTTCTTAGTTAGAATTTTTACTTGTTTCCCTGCTGTATGTTTTTTTTAGTTTTAATTATTGTACATGTTAATTGTAATTTGCTTGCCTAATTCATCTTTCTTTAAAATTGCAGATTGCTTATAGGAGCTAGTTATTTGTCACGTTGTGTTTCTTATTTCTTAACAATTGCCCTGCAGGATACTAACTTAGATGATGTATTGAAGTTTTAAATTATCTTCTGCAAATTAAAACAGAGTATTATGTGAATAGAGGATTAGTGTAAACAGAGTTTTAATTTAGGATCGTTTGCAAGCTTCAATGGATTAATAGTTGCAAGTTTTATTAGTTGTAAACAAGATGAATTTAATTATCAGTTTAGTTATGTTTTCATAAATCTATTTGGTTCATTTATCTTGCTTTAGTACGATAAGATAGGAATATATTTTGGAGTTATGTTTGTTACAACATTCTAGTTTTGAAATCTGAGTTTTAATGATAGAATTAGTT
This sequence comes from Picea sitchensis, assembly GCA_010110895.2. Classification (NCBI taxonomy): domain Eukaryota; kingdom Viridiplantae; phylum Streptophyta; class Pinopsida; order Pinales; family Pinaceae; genus Picea; species Picea sitchensis. Next base: position 83,346 of record SNQJ01S0033247.1, read on the forward strand.
TAGTTTAGATTATAAAATCTCAGTTGTGGATTTGAATTACAATTTGAATTACAATTTTAATTAGAAGAGTGGATTTGAATTAAGATTTCTAATCACGAGTTCATGAGTTTGTAAATTTACTTGAATTAGTTTTGAGTTTGTAGATTTCTATACGAAGTATTTTCAATGTTATTTTAGTTACGAATTAGAATTAGAATTTCTAATTAGTGTTAGTTATGGGTTTGTGGGTTTGCTTGAATTAATGTTTATTCTTTGTAGAATAGAAATGGTTATGAGTTCTTTTTAATAATAGAATTCACTTGTCAAAATAATCTTGATAGGTTAGTTTTCTACTTGCTTACTTTCTCAAGGATAAATAGCTTACTTGGTGTTGCTTACTTAAAAAAATGAATAGATTAACTAGCTTTAAAACAGATTGTTATTTGTTTATTTAGAAATAGTCCATCAATTCCTTGTTTGAAGTTGCTTAGGGTAAATTAACTACTACATATAGAAAAATTTGCGATGACCACTTACGATGAAAGTACTCTTTCATCGCAACATGCAAGAGAAAAAGTTCAATTTTTCTAAATCCACCCTGTATTCGTCGTTATCTCGATGCATGTAGTTTGACTAAATTATTATGGTCAATGTTCATCACAAGAGCGAAGAATGTAGTTTTTCCGTTGCAAGAGCGATGACTTACCTAACCTTAAAATTGATCGTTAAAAATGACCTAAAATAAATAGGTAAAAAAAGAAATATTTTTAGGTCACATTCGTCGCAATTGCGACAATAGTGACCTAAAATTGGATTATAAATATTTGACGATTTAAAGATGTTGCGACAATCTTGCTATAAAAGCGATGGTTCTGAAAGGGTATTTTTGTGCGGAAGAATGTTTCATAATGTTGTTAGAGGTGGGGAAAAAAGTAAAGTGGGTGAAAAGGGTGATGGTAGATGTTATTTCCCTTGTAAAAAATGTTGCCTCAGACATCCTGTAAGAATTTTAATAGCAACAGCTACAAAACATTATAGAAAATATGGGCACATTGATGGCGGATCGAATGAATATCATCCCATGGTAATTAGCTATATATTCATTATATTTTTTTATTTTGTCAATTTTATATAAAATTATATATATGTATATATATTGTTTGAATGTTTGTTATAGTATACACTAATTTTGCATGATTGGTTGTAATTATCAAGTTAGAGTTGCCCTCTAACTTTCCGCAGAATATTGCACCAAGTATTAGTAGAAATGATGTTGTACAAGCTAAGGAACATCATCATGACCAAGAAAATGAGGATCTCATGGAAGAATATGATGGGACAAATCAAGTTAATGATCCCATGGAAGAAGATGATGGGACAAATCAAATGATCCAAGATTTGTTTTCGCAACTGGATGAGGATGGGTAAAATACCGGTATTTATGATGAACCTCTATTAGAAAAGGCAAATAAATGACTTTATGAAGGATCAAGAGCAAATCTTCTCTCCGCTACATTGTTGCTAGTGAACTTAATGGTTATGAATATTTTTTCGAACACTTGTATGACACAGATACTAAGGTATGTAATATGTTTCATCTCATATTATACATAAATGTTGATTTCTTTTCTTTTTTTTAGTGTTAATTAATGTGTAAAATAAGAATGCAATTTTTACGATTAATATTCTTACATTAACTAGTTGTTTGTTATGGTGTAGATTGTTAGATGAATTTTTGTTACCATCGTCAAATATTTTACCTCGCACATATCGAGGTTTGCATGTCATTATGAAAGACATTGGAATGGATTATCAAACTATAGATGCATGTCCTAATGAACATATTATATATTATGGAAAACATGCTTCGAAAACAGATTGTCTGCAATGTCTTATCAATAGATATCAAACCAATCAAGTAACAAAAAGGGTGCCTCGAAAGGCTCTTCGTCATATTCCCATAATTCCACGTTTGCAGTGATTGTTCAGGAGTGAAATCATAGCACAATTTATGGATTACCATGCACGTAACAGAAGTGGAGATGGTGTTCTTTGAATGCCTGTCAATGGTTCTACATTTAGGTAAATTGAGGGAAAATGGGCATATTTCAAAGATGAACCTCGTAATGTTAGGCCTTCATTGGTAGCTGACGGTGTTAATCCATTCAGAGAGCTTAGGTCTATTTACTCAGTGTGGCCTATTTTTGTTATCAACAATAACATTCCTCCTTGGATTTCAATAAAGAGGGAGCACATAATGTTGACAATGACTATTCTAGATATTTGTTTACGTTAATTTTTTGAATTTAACATTTTCATTTGTTTCAATTTTTTCATAATATCTTTTGTTTATTTATTTAATTATATATATTACATGATGTCATTCCTTTAGTAATTATGTGTAATTTCAAACAATTAGGTAAGTACCAAGTTAAAGATATGAATGTATATATCGAGCCTCTTATCGACGAGATACTAAAGTTATGGGCTGGCATCACAATGTATGACATATGTAAACCAATCAGGGAGAAGAAATTTAAATTTTGTGGAATACTTTTATGGACAATTCATGATGCCCCTAGACTAACACATTTTTTGGTATGTAGCATTCTACTATTGCTCTTTAATACTATACAATATTTTAATGTTATCATGGTGGATGTTTAATTTTTAAATAATCTCATCATATAATTGACATTAATCCATTTGTTGCGGGTCTTCAAACAAAGGGTAAATTTGCATGTCCGGTTTGTGGCCATAAGATGAAGTATTGTCATTCAAAAAGTTTAGTAAATATGGTGTTTGATGAGTATAGGCACCTTCTTCCTAAGAACCATAGGTATCGTACTACTGAAAAACATATTTTCAATGGGAAAGAAGAGACTGCTTTAAAACCACGAAGAATGACACCTCACCTATGGAGGTTGGAATATAATAGAAATTGTCAAGGTACTCAATTTCATAATGTATCGTAGATCAATTTGAATGTACTCAATTTGAATGTTTATTTTAATCATTGAATTTATTTTACCGTATTTGATAATTATTTTGTGATTTCTTTTATGCTTCATGAAGGCCGCAATCATCATGAAGGTATTAATAATGGGCTTCCACGAGGAATGAAATCTTATCCTGCTCAATTCATGAAGTTTCCCTACTATGAGGAGCTAAAAATAGCTCATGTGTTTGATACAATGCATATAAGGAAGAATGTGACTAAAACTTTATGGAAAATCATAGATGGTAGGAGGGACAAAGAAAAAATTGTCAAAATTTGTACTGACCGAAATTGTCAAAATCATGCAATGTGAAGTGTGATCCGATATTCAAATAGATCAGATGGAGTACTAGACCGAAATAACCTTCCATGGTTATTAACAGAGCAACAAAAAAATGATGTAAAAGAGGTCATTCAAAGAATTAAATTTCTCATGGGTTTTGCTTCACACAGAAAAAATATCTTAACGAAGAAAGGTGAATTTGGTGGGATAAAAACACATGATTGGCATACCTTCATTAAGGTAATAATTTTGGTATGCATATTTATATATATTGGTCTTATAGATCTTTTTTTTTTTTTATGTTTGCTTGTCTACTTTGGTTGAAACAAATAACAATTCATTTTTTTGTTACAGTATGTTCTACTGCTATCTCTCCCAAATTACTTTGACAACTATGTCAAACAAGTTATATATGATCTTGGAAAATACATGAGGTAAGACGTAGTTGTGATTTATATGCAAAATGTTCTTTCACATTATTGTTGTACTTAATGACACGTGTTTTACTTGTAATGTAATGT
>SNQJ01S0033248.1:25613-37081 GCA_010110895.2 Picea sitchensis
ATGACTTTTGGCGCTTCATCTCCTAGGGTTAGGTTTTTGGATGTCTAGGGTTTTTGGAATTCCTGTTTATTGTAAAAAGGCCTTCAGAACCTCATTGTAATCATATTCTTGCGAATGCGAGTAGCCGTCACATCTCTTCTCAGAGATAAGTTGCCACCATTCTAGCGAGTCTTTCACTTTGTATTTTTATAGTCTCTGTACATTTCTTTCATTAATAGAAATCGTGTATTACTGTATATCTATTTTTATGGTTGCCTCTCTGATACATTTATGTTATATTATTGAATATCTGTGATATCTCTGTGCATTTCTTTATTATATCTCTGATCTCATTTTGTGCCGAAAATAATCCGGATCAATCAAAGAGTCAATTGCTTAGAGACTTTCATTCAGAAAGTATTCCTCCTCAGATCCAAATGGGAGAGAGAAACGTATTCCAAGATTAACAAACGATAAACTAGATTGAAGCTTTAGAGGCTTCAAGGAGATATGAGACATCCTGGGAGGATTTCCTTGTTTCACTTATAGAGAAGGAAGACAATTAGAAGGACTGGGATATGGATTCTTGCCTTGATTATGATACCAGAAGGGAAGTCATTAGTGACTTCCAAGTTGATCTACAATATCAAGCATGCTGCAGATAGTAGAATAGATATGTACAAAGCTTGATTTGTGGCCTAAGGATTCTCCCATCAAGAGGGAGAATATTATGATGAGACACTTGCTCCATTATCCATAAGAAGTGTACATAGAGAGACCACAAGATACATGAGAAGGAGTCTCATGTTTGCAAATTGAAGAAGTCTTTGTATGGGCCTAAGCAGGAACCCAGGGCATGATATGCCAGATCAGAAAATTATTTGATGATCGTGGGGATGGTTTCCCATTGATCCTACACGTGGATGGACTATTTCTAACAGAATATGAGAAGCTCATAGTTGGGTGCAAGAGGGAGCTCACTTCATAGTTCGAGATTAAGGATCTAGGTATGATGCATTACTTCTTGGGATTAGAGGTGTGGAAAAGATCAGATGATATTTTCCTTACCTAAGGAAAATATACTATTGAGATCCTGCAGAGATTCAGAATGATGGAATGCAAGTCCATGACCACACCCATGACAATAAATCTGAAGCTCTTGAGTTATTCATATTCATATTTGGGGGATCCCACCATGTACATACCACTGATTGGATCCTTGATGTACCTGGTTAATACTGGACTAGACATATTCTTTGCAGTGAATAACACATGGTGGATTGAGATATTCCTCGGATGGAGATGTGAAGCTGCATGGATATACAGACTCTAACTGAGCAAGGAGTGCAATGGATCATAAGAGTACTTCTGGATGTTGCTTCAGTTTGGGATCAGTTTGATCTCATGGTTGAGAAGGAAGCAAATGTCAATGGCACTTAGTACAATAGAGGCAGGGTATATAGAAGCCAGTATTGTAATCCATGAAGCAGTGTGACTTTGAAAGTTTCTTGCATGAAGTCATCTGAGACATGATGCAGAAGGGGGCAATGAAGATCCAGTACACATCCATAGATGAGAAAATAGTGAACATTCTCACCAAGATTTTGTCCAAGGAGATGGAAAAATGAGTAGCATCGGGAAGACATTCTTTTGGATTGGTCATGCTGATTTGACCAAGGGAGAATGATACATTCACTCGCAGGATTAGCCATGTTGACTTGGCTAGTGGTGAATGGCCCAGGTGTAGTCTTTCTCCTATTAGTCATGTTGATTTGACTAGGAGTGAAAAAGACTCGAGGTGCTCCAGAGACAAGTTTGGCGTGATACAGAATGTCCACCCTCGTTGTTTTCTTGTCATGTCATCTAACCTCTCTGGCCAAGGGTTCCCTAGATTAGTCATGTGAGGTGATTGAGGGGGTAATACATTGTCAGACCTAATGAGAGAAGAAGCATCCCATGCATAGTCGTGATGACTATGGGAGTAGCTTCGTTCTGCTGGATGAGACTATAACTATGGATGATGGCATTGTAGTAGTTGTGTGCTACTAGTTGATTGTTGTATAATCATAGGTATGACTATGGATGATGGCATTGTAGTAGCTGTGTGATACTATTTGATTGTTGCATAGTCATACAAATGACTATGGTTGATGGAATTGTAGTAGTTGTGTGCAACTAGTTGATTGTTGCATAGTCATGGAGGTTGCAGACTATGATTATGGATGATGGAATGGTAGTATTTGTGTGCTACTAGTTGATTGCTTCATAATCATAGAGATTGTTGGATTTCATGGTGGTAGCTTGTGTAGCTATTAGTTGATTGCAGGAGAAAGACATTGTGTATCTAGATAGTAGTTGTATGCTACTTAGAGTGTTTGTGTACCACCGAATAGTAGTTGTGTACTACTATGGATCGACACAGTCCTATTCTACTAGATGGCATTGTAGTAGTTGTGCACTACTAGCTGATTTCCATGGAGACTACTAGTTCACTTTGGGAGTATTTGAGTTCTACTTGATTACAGAGACCGTGACAAACGATTTGAGCTATCGATGGCATTGTGGAAGTTGTGTGCTACCAACTAATCGCAGAATAGTTAGTGGACTACTAGATGAAGACATTGTGAAAGCTACCTCCCTAGCTAAGAGGGAGTGTTGATGTTTGGTAGCTGCGGGAGGATATTTCCCTCCTAGATGACCTTTCTTAGATGCAAAGAAGATTTTGGAAGAAAGAGATCCATTGGATAGATGTTGAATACCTCAGAAGAGAATTTGACTCAGAAGAATAAAGAATAATGAAAAGACACCTTCCCATAATAGAAGTCGACCCAACTAGAAGGAAATGAATACTATAAATAAGGAGGTGCCTTAGCTCATTTGTTCACTCACTCAAACTCTCTCATCTACATAGAGGTAAGGTGCAAGTTTGGAGAAGGTGACACCGTTGCTGCAGTAACATAGTTTCTTCTTGTTCAGTGGTTTGGTATCTCTCTCTTGTGTGCTACTCCTTGAGGAGGTGCACTACATTGGTATAGTGTTTTTGTTGTAGTTGTGGTGGAATTTTTGGTTGAGCTATCCTTTGAGCTAGGTTTTATCTATTTGGACTTTCTTTATGAATGAAATCTATCTAAGAAAGGTTGATGGGTTTTTCCCCCATTTGGGATTTTCCCATGATAAATCTCTTGTGTTCTTTTTGTCTCTTGTTTATGTTGCTATTGCTCAATACATGATATATATATGTTAATGGTAATGAAGTAAAAGAACACAAGTAACACTAATGCTTTGTAAAGAAGGAAAATCTAACATGGTATCAGAGCGAGTTTACCTTCAAAACAGTTTGACCACTGGAAGGATGATCGCTACAGCAGCACCTTGCAGCTGCAAAACTTTGTCAAGCTCGTTGAGCATTATCCCAAGGATGTTGGGAAGAATTCCTTCATAGAGCAGTGCGCCCTAACCTAGCACACCCCTGAAACCCTCAGCATGCAGTTTGGTAAAGTTTGAAAAATTGAGGTTTTTCAGTGCTAGGGTTTCTACCAGCGAAAAATGTCAACCAGCATGAGAGTTGAAGATAGATTGGATGGAGCAGATTGTTGATATTTGGGTACCTTGGAAAGTTGTCCCCTTGTATTTGTGAGTCTCTAAACACAAAGGGGGAGACTATTACCCTCATTACTTTACTTTATGTTCTAATTTCACTTTGACTTAGGAGTTTAGGTCAAAAGTGAAATATGTCACTTACGTCATTAAAGTGACATTTAATTCACTTTGTGGGTGAGTTAAAGGACATGAGNTATATATATATATATGCGCTAATGCTAATGAAGTAAAATGAAAACAGTGATTCTAATTCTCTGTAAATAAGGAAACTCTAACACTATTGACTCAATATTGACTACTTCACCCAAGGGCTCTGGTATTGTTTAGTCACCCCATGCCAACATATTTCCCATGCTTCTTGGGGTGGTGAAAGTGTTCTAAGACAATATTTTTTCCCTTATCCATTGTTGATATATGTCTTCCCAGTTCCTCCACTTCCTTGTCTATCATTTGCTCAGTGCTTGGCTCTTTAGGGAGTTGGTCTATCTTGCTAGTTTTCTCAACTCCTTCTCCTATAGATACATCAGTAATTTGTTTTGGGGATGATATATCATCTGGTTTATTTTCAGCTGACATTGTCTGTTGTGATCCATCCTCAAAAAAAGAGGTATTGGACGGATCACTCCTTGCCTCCTCATTTGTTGGGGTGCTGATCTATTATTTTGTTTGCCCAGTTTCATATGTGGTATTTTTCTATTGTTGTTCAGGCTCTCTTTCTTTTTCAATATTTTCTTGATCATGTGTTGTGTCATATATGTTTTTTTCTTCACTCTCCTTTAATGTATCAATTTCTTATGTCTTTTATTCTTCGAGTGGATATGACACCTCTACATCCAGTGTTGGAACTTTCTCCACAACATTTGTATCTAATGGTGTTCCTCCTAGTTGTGAATCAATTGAAAGTGATCTCCTCTGGTATGGATTGGACTCATCCATAATTGGAACCTTGAATGCCTCCATATCATCATCATCATCATCCTTAGTAAGCTCTACAATGTTATGAGAATGAATCCTTGTGGTAGGCATATCCTTCAAAAGATCAATTGATATCACCGACTCTGATTTGCCTCCTTCTATCTCCCCTTTTTCATGTTATGGTTATGAGCTGGCCTCTCCTTGTGTTAATTCCCCTTGGGTTTCCTGCTCTTTTTCTTTCCTCCTTAGTTCTTCCTCAACTTTTCTCTATTGTTCTAGCTCTTGCGCTACCCTATTTTTCTCTTCCTCATGAGATGCACGTTCGACATCTACTTTCAATCTAGCTTCTTTCTCTCTTCTAACCTCTTCATTATCCCTCTCAGCTGCCACTCCTTAGATGGAATCCTTGGGAGTTTGATTGATGAGCTCTACATGCTCATCCATAGATACGGTTTTAAGGACAGTGAATTCGGGTTGGGATTTTATTTGAGTGACTTCATCCCAACTATGGGAATTCTTTGTAAATACCTCATCATCAAACTTGTCATGAGCATAGGGACAATACATCATTACTTGTTTAGAGTGCTTCAAAACTAACCCTTTTGGATCATGTTTTTGGTATCACCCAATCATGAACTTGTATTTCAAGTGAAGTAGAACCTCTTGTCTTGTTTGTTTGGTATATTTGATAAAGTAATGACCCATTGAAATTCTTACGAGATAAATACTATCTTCTTATCTTTGACCAAGAAGTCATTGAACCCTTGCAAAATACTCTAATAACAAATTTCTCCTAGGTCCAATCTATCTGGTACATAAGTTGGTAATAAATGTGGGGCCCTAGTGGCCCCAAAAATCCTAAAGTAAGTGCACTTCTCTTCAAGATACCAATTGCTAATAAGGGGTATGATCCTCTTAGCTTGCGTGGAAAGTCTTTCTTGATGGAAAATACTGAAATATAGTTTGGCTAAGAGTAAATCATAGATCATGGGATATGAATTCCTATATATATTCTCTCATAAAATACTAAAGTATACATGCACATGAAAATTAGACACATGCCAACTCAAATTCATTTCTAAAAATACATTCCTTGCACATACCACATCCAATAAGTAAGAATCCATGTAGAATGAAGGTACTTCACCTGGTTCATGGTTATGTGCTTGATCTATTACGGTGTTGAGTTTCTTTTCTACGATGGAACCATAGTTGAAAATACCTCCCAACATTGCCACAATTTAAGCTAAGGGAATCCAGGCCTCGATGAACCTGGAACAATCATTTTCACCATACATTCTACATAGTAGGGACATTAAATACATGTAGGGTTCTCTCAAACTTGTCACTCTATACCAAACTGAATTTTGATTGATAAACTTCTTATTCTCTTTCCACCAATACGCCACCATATTTATCACATCATGATTTACATGAAAATATACCAAAAAATCATTATTCAATATGAATTTTGGCTCCCAGAGCTTGTAATGTTTGCTAATTTCCCCAGGTAGGAAAATTTCTATGCACTTCCCTTGTTCGTCACTGATAGAGAATTTTACAGCATCAATTTGACTTATAATCCATTCCAAAGATTGCATGCAGGGTAGGAAAAGGGACCTAGCAGCGACCATGTGTAGCAGAGAATGACCGTTGTTGGGGAAAACCTGGTCGTCTTTGGCTCTAATATTTATGTCACTATGAGGTGTGAACTTTGGGTAGTTTGAATTATTAAATTTGTTAAATAATTCATTCTAGGAGGGAAGCGATACCTTGGTTCTAGTTCTTAGCTTCATATATTTGTACAATGGTGGATGGATGAAGACCTTCTTCAACATAAATTGGATTACATGCTCTACTTTGGGCGTATGTTTTTCTCCTTCAGTGGGCATGGGGTTTGATGCTTCACCCAACTGGGTTCCTTTCCATTTGGGTGTTTTTGGAGACTGTCGAGCGACACTCCTCTAAGGTGGAATTTTCTTACAAAACGAACAATAATCAGACTATAATTCATTTGCATTTCCTAAGGTCCACAACAAGTATTCATGTTGAAAGTGCATCTAGTAATAATTAGAGAAATTAACGCTAAGGATTACCGTTTTTGAAACACAAGACGTCCTGAGTTAGCAAAGATACAATAGCAGCACACAACTCTTCAACGCAGATTCTTTTTCATTGCACAAGCTCTTCTTCACACAGTTGATAGAAAAATACAAAATTAAATTGTTTATGCACATACATTCTAGTTCTCTAGCAACCAAATCTAACCATTAAGCACCAGAGTACAACAAGATTGCGTATATATTTAGGTCTAAATGCACCCATTTACGTGCCACGCTTGAAATTAAACCCTTTTTTCGCATGACGACATGAACGTATGTTCCTCAATTCATCAGTGAGTTCAAAAAATGGTCTTTTATGGTGCACAATGTCTTTTCTAATCGGGGATATGTGATTTGAGACCATCGACCCTTTCGAACCGGATTTCTTGTAACATTTGTCGCTAACCCTGACAAAAATTTATATAAAACCACCTTTTTCATTAGCACACAGTGTTGGTTATTGAATGGTGACATGTCAAGACAAATGGACCCCTACCATGATGTGGCATATGATGTGTCAACTAAAATGTTAGATGAAAGTACAAAATATGAGGTGGTGAGGTATGACTAGTTAAGGGAATGATGACATAGCCATGTATAGGGGTGAATAATAGGTACAGAACCTATGAGAGGCCAATATTACGTCAAAAGTTTCAATGACAAAGATTAAAATTAATCACAATATGAACGATTGCGATCCAAAGTGATTTTTTTGGAGATCGACCATCAACAGAAATAAGTGTGAGCGCATAGTTTATTTTTGAAACATGAACGATTGACGCTGATAGCACATTGGTGATCAGCGGAAATATTTTATTCCAAACACTTGAAACATGTAATATAAATTCGCTGATGACCGATGTGCTCATCGACAACAGTGAAATTGAAGTGTTGATGTGCCACACGTCCAAACAAAACCCCCCATGCCCGATGACAACCGAGGAAACCATACATATCTGATGTATTGTGTGATGTGTATTTAGTGACGTGGCATGTGACATGGCTGGTACAAAATTCCATGTGGCAGTATGACATGGCTCCTTGGTTTATCAAAGTCAATTGAATCTTGTCTTATCTACCAAGATCAATATTCATCAAGCGTTTACATTGGACGTCTCAGAATATTTTATTTTACTGCGGCTCTATCAGCGTCGATGATATTTAGGGTTCCTTTATACTCCGCAAGAGATGTCGGTCGACGTCAATGACTGAACCTCATCGTCGATCGGTGAGATTTCTCACCTTATCTCCACTCTTGTGTAAAAATGTCTTGCCGACACTCAATGCTCAATCGGTGCCGACCAAATGCCTATCTGGATCGGGGAAAACAAAATTCTTATGGGATATTCTGCGTTTTTCTCACGAATTCTTAACTCCCAACCCCCTTTCTACTCAAATTAGGAAGTTAGATGCACTATTATATCAGGGGGAAATATTTTTTCAAAATTGAAGCACAAATTACATAGAGAGATCATAGAGAAATCCATAAAAAAAAGTGAAAGTAAGCTAAACTAATCATAAAGGAGATCAAAAAAAAGAAAGTGGTACCCATTGAAATGCTTGATATTTCAAAGGGTGTGTTGAGGTCTCAACAAATAGAAATTCACTTGGCGAAACCAGAATATTTGACCTTTACCTTAGATGTAATGATATAGTCATTACAGGAGAAGATTTCAATTTGAATAAAAACCCAAAAACCTTTTATAAGTTTGTATACATATGATCTAGGGAACAACCAACCATGTCTGGCTGTGGGGATTTTCCTAACTTCCAACCTCTTTATCTTGAACCAATGATCCAGTTCCCAACAAGAAAAACTAGATATAATATCATCATTGATAGGAGAAAATAATGTTTCCAACCTCTAAGCACTTGAAACCTCCTTCTAGTGTTGCTTCACTATCAACGAGCTTCCATAACCCTGACGGAGTCACCCCGATATCACATATCTTGCTCCGCTTCCAACAAGCATCTATAACCCCAAAATAGATATATGCATACCCTTCCTAACATCATCATTCTCTTATTAAAATATGTCTCCCCCTACACCATTTTCTTTTTTTTTAAAGATATTTACGGCAAAAATGTATCCATTACTGGATATCTTTTGGTGAGGACATTTATAGGACCAGGAATGAGCTAGGGAGGAGTATATGTGTTTCTTTAAGGAAAGTACCTCAACAATTAAGCTTTTCCATAACATTCTCACTAAGGAGAGGTGAGATCATTATTAGTTTTTCTGAAAGACATGGTTCATACTCTCCTTCATTTCCATTATTCCCTCCAGAACTTCTAAACCACAAGAAATACAATATGTTCATTCCCCATATACTATGCATACAGAAGTGTAAATAATTAATATATTTATATCTTTCACTGAATGAATTCCCCTTACTTTCACTTCATATAATCAAGGTTTGGAATAAGAGTGTTTGTCTCTCCATGACTGACTAGGAGCTAATAATCAACATTATTTTCATGACCTAGCTAAAAAATTTAACTAGAAACAATAAATAAAATGAAAAGCGTACCACTAAATGAAGAAGAAAAAAACAAAGAAAAAAATGAACTCTATGATACAAAGTTGCTTACCCTGAGAAAGGTAAAGAATATTCTTAGGATTTGGTAATTTACAGGGAGAGAATCTAATTCAACCCCTAGGTTTTGCAATCGGTACATGCCAACCCCAATTTTCTCAGCGACCTGGTGGGGACCAAGCCAAAAGCTTTGAAAATTAGAATGCTTCCCTTTTGGTTCACTTACCTTATTCTGTTTCAATATAAGAACTACCACATTGAATTTTTTATCTCCAACTTTGTGTTTGTCAAACCATTACTTTACCAACTGCTGATGAGCTGTGAATTTCTACGTAGCCCTTTCTCTTTCTTCTTTTAGCATAAGGAGTGTATCAATATGTTGTTGCATGCTTGAAAGTGAGTGACCTCTAGAGGCCTGGGAGAGTTGTAGAGAATATATATATATATTGGTTAGTAAAATGGCTTCTTTCCCATAAACTAGAAAATATGGAGAATTCCCTAGGGATTCTTTAGAGGTTACTCTGTCAACCCAAAGTGTGTTGTATAGAGCATTGTGCTAGTTTTTGTGATTTTTTGTGAATGTATTTTTTAGGATTATGATCAGATTTTTGTTTGTAGATTCTGCTACATTGTTTCCTTGTGAGTAGTAATTAGAAAAATACCTTATTATGATCTCTTTTTCTAGTGAAAAATCAATTAGGAGGGTAGATGAGAATTAAGAAGCATTGTCAAACACAATGACAGATGGTACCTCGAATCTGGTAATTAGGTGTTGTTCTAGGAAATGGATAACCATCTTTTCATTAATTCGAGTAAGGGGAATAGATTCATACCATAGGGTGAAGTAATTTGTTGCAGTTAGTATGTAATTGTTCTATTTGGAAGAATTTGGATTGCTTTCTCCTATGACATCTATCCCCCATTGCTCGAAATGTCCAAAAATTGTTACTGTATGTAAAGGGATGGAGGATTTATTTTCTTTATCATCACTCAACTGACAGACCTTGCATGCACTTACATCTGTATGTGCATCCCTAAACAAGGTTGGATATGTTGAAATAATGTAACTGCAAAGAGTATTCTTCTTATTATTGTTATTTTATTCATAGGATTAATCCCCATTGTGGATTAATCATGTCAGTAATTGTATTAGGACCAAATCCCCTTTTGCGGATTGGTCAACAGACAATTATAATAGGCAGAATAAGAAGTCGGCCCCAACAGTTAATTAAGAGACCCATAAATATAATAAAGGTGGGTTTACCCACCCAGATTGAGAAGTCGGCCCTGCCAGTGAAGAGACACTTCACACGTGCCAAAACGTGTATAAATACAAGAGGCTAGTGCCTCATTTGAACAAAACTCACTTGCTTAGTTTGAGAGACAAGTTCTAATCTGTTACCAACAAAAGAGAGAGGGAGAAGAGTGGCGCATATTTTGGAGAGGACTATCTGTATTAGTTTGAGTTATCTCTTGACATTGTATTGGCAATTTATGATAAGGAAGTTTTTGCTGGGTTTTCTTCCCCTAGAGGGTTTCCTGGGATAAATGTTGTGTCTCTTGTGAATGCGTATTTCTTAGTGATCTTGTTCTTATGTTGCTATTATCTATTGAAATGCAAAGAACTATAATAATGGCATAAAAATTAACATGGTTTACGAGTCAACCTGAAGGAAGCATATTTCGCAAGAGAAAAACGTCACTGTTACCGGACATGAAAATTAGGGATTTTTATTGGTGAAGCTTTTCATCTCCAAAACCACCTAGAAAGTTGCGCCCTCCCCTAAGGATCATTTTGGCACCTTCAGCGCACCTTTTCAATGGCTGGATCTCCCGAAAAGTGAAACCCTAGTTTCACAAAGTACCAGAAAACCAGAAAACTAGAGTACCAGAAGTACCAGAAAACCAGAAGCACCAGTCTAGAAATCCACAGATCAAGTTTGAGGGGGTAAAAGTTGGATTTTCGAAATTATGAATACATCATCTAACTCGCCTCAGCTCAACGCATCTATCCCTTGGATCAGAATTTCTAAATTCGAAGTTTGAAAAATTAGGGTTTCCTCATAAAACCCTAAGTTGCAGTTGCATTCTCAGAACCAGTTGCAGTTGCAGTAACAGTTGCAGTTGTAGCCGCAGAACTAGTTGCAATCACCCTTGAAGTTTTCTTTAGACATGGTAATGATTATCGTTGCTACCAGATGGAGCCACTACCTGCAAATGCCATCAGAGGTATGTACTCACATATCTTTAATGGTTAAACCCTAAAGAGTATTTGTAGGAGAAGGGATCTCTTACTATAAGATCCAGAAGGATCTCAAGATCCAACACATTCAGA
>SNQJ01S0033248.1:37091-72402 GCA_010110895.2 Picea sitchensis
AGTAACACATAGGGAAATTTTGAAGTGGGATGAAAGAGTGCACAGAACCTTGAACCAGATTGAGTATATAAGAGAAATTCATAAAGGTCAAGGAGAAGAAGAGCATGGCACCATAATTGTCATTTATGACAACATGGCCAGGGTATAGATGGCCGAAAAATATTGGGTTCAATTTGTTGTTGAACCAAATAAGAGGATACATGAAATATGGGATGAATTCCTTAGGGATTGGGAGAAAAATGATGAGATAATGACATAAATCCAATTCCCCAAGTTTTAGTCACCCAAATATTTTCAGGACATCAGTGATATAATGAATCATCACATAGACATCAAACAAAGGTATGATTTGGATGTTTGAAAAATTTGGCACAAGTACAAATCAAACTAATCATGGGAAACACTATCAATACGACTGCCATCTTGGAACATGTGACTACCAAGGTGGACAAGTATATACAACGCACTAGGAATATGAGGGAGATACTCAATGCACCTATGGATCAACATCATTTCCTTTTCATCCAAACGTGTGAGGATCTATTCTCCAAGTGGATCAAGTATGAAAAATCACATCCACTATATCAGTTACCTCATGCATGAGAAAAAACCAGGAGAGCACGTTGACGAGTTCACATTACTTTCTGTATTTGCTTGAAATAACATTAGTAATATTTTTAGACATTTTAACTTTTAATATATAAGAGAATTGACCATGCACAAGAGGTCGATGGTTTTTTGTGAGAAATTTTTGGAGTAGAAGGAGAGGAAATTGTTTTCCAAGTTTAATTCAAAAGCTCAGAAGGAGCCAAGGAGATATTACCAAATTTGTGCATGCTTTCTCATGAGTGGATTTTTCTACAATTTGATTGAATTCTACGAGCATCAAGTAAGATTTTAATCGTTAATTCAACTATCTCAATTGATTAATAATTTTCTGGGTAAAGTTTGGTGAAATATAATATTATTTGATAATTAGTTCTTTGTGTTATGTGAACTTATAAAAGTAAAAAATTATTTCTTGCTTATCTATCCTCGTATATATTTATGTAGGAATGTTATTTTATTCTGTTTTATTAAGCCTATCTGGTAACTGAAAAAAATATTTTGGTATTATTGTTGGAAGAATTTAGTTTTAGATGTTACTTACTCATCACTGCTAAGGGTTATCCTGAGCATTGATTTCCCCAATAAATATCTTTATTTATCATTCATTTTTCTCCTTCATAATATGGAAAGAAAACACAGGAAACAAAAAAATATAATCGATTAGTTAAAGGAACAAATTTAGAACGAACAAAATCAGTAAAGCTCATCGAACAAATGTTGGGCCATTAATCTGGAGGATTACACTATTCAAAATGGGGAACAATATAATTGGGCCTCATCCTCGAGTGTGATCCCTCCTGTTGAATTAAAGGGAATCCATCCCCCTCAACAGAATTGGCACTAGAAGGAGGGTTGATGGATGGAAATCCATACAAACATCCCACATAAAGTAAATCCAGAACTTGAAGATAATCCTACTTCTTGTACCTCACCTCGGGCTAACGAAAGTTTTGGATCTCATCGGAAAATATGATACACAATGCCTCACGAAAAAATTCACACATTTAGGAGAATCACCAGAGAATATGCTAGACAAATAAGAGTATTACACATGACTCCATTGCTTCCTCGAAGAAGAAAAACTGTAAGACCCGTGGTGTCTACAAAAAACATACCTTCATACACATGGTCAAAGATCTAGTGGATTTTTCCTGAATTGAAATAGAACAATGCTTTGGATTAATCCATAACACATCAATATTTACTCCACCTGCAAGTACTTACTTTGAACCCGAAGAAGGCCCAAAGTAAGAAGAAGAAAATTTTTATTTAGAAGTTTCAGACTACGAGTCATATCACATGGGTGATAATAATGAGGATGATCACTAGGAAAGCAACCAATCATGGTTGTCTAGATATGCTTTGGATTTTCCCAGTCATCTACATAACCTACCAAGACATCTAGAGAAGTTACTACCCAAGTTTGATCCTCAAACATTCAAGTTGTCGGAAGATCACATAAAATTTTTATTCTTGCCATCCGACTAATGAATGTGCAACATGAGGATGTAGTTTGTCAAATTTTCCCTTACACCTTTGAAAACTCAACTTCTACTTGTTATTTTAACCTCCTTTTTGTTTCTATAACTAGATGGATCAAATTCCAAAAGGATTTCTTAGACAATTTTGTAGACGAAACCACAAATGAGGATCTAATGGATGAACTATTCATTGCCACTATGGGTCCTAAACAAAAATTTAAGGAATTTAATATGAATTTTACCACAATCCTAAACAATTTCTAGCAAGATGCAAAACCTTCCCAAGAGTTACAAATTGAAGTTTATGCAAATGCTCTACCAACTTTAATTTCGATGTTTGTTAAAAGAAATGACAAACATACTCTAGCAGAAAATTTTGAGGAAGCTAAGACTATTGAATTTCAGATAAAGGGGTGCAAATAAAGTCAAATTTCGCTAGGAAAGAAAGAAACACAACAACCCAAAAGGGTCCTTTTGTTGACTAGGTCACATGGGAAAGAAGTTGATCAAAACAATGAAAAAGATAGCACTGTTATGGAAAGTCTACAAAGAATGATTAAGAAGCTGTCAAACGAGATAATAGACATGAAAATAAGTTTGGGAAAAGATAGATATAACTAAAGGCATTATATAGATTTTTCCAAAATACCTCCTCCTTTCAAATCCTTAGAACGTCCCTTTGCTAATTTGAACATTGATTTAGGGGATGTGGCCCTAGATTCCTTTTGTAGTTATCATCAGGAAAATCATTGTAAAAGGAATTGTCCTCAATGGATAAATGACATGAATTTGATGGCCAACCATTTCTTAGATGGATGTACTTTAACTGATCAGAAAAATGGCCCATCATATAGCACTATAGATGAAGAATACAATGAACAACTAGAATAGACAACTATGGTATTATGGGATGTAAATCATATGATGCTTGAGTAAAAATTCACCGAAAAGGAGGAATTGGTGTATGAAACATTGGTTGTTCAGACAAGGAGCAAAGGCCATGAATCTCAATCTCATCTGGTCATAGTTCAAGCTCCTAAGAAGACTTGGAATTCAACTCCCTTAACAAAACCTACCCCTGTGCTCAATCATGTTCCTAAACTTGCTAACTAGGAATAAAAAAAATAGAGTATAATGTAGATATTTGCAAGATCCCTTAGCAGAAAAACTTTTAACTTCAAGAATTAAATTACTAAGATAACAAAAAAACCAACCCCAATCAAAATATAAACATAATCACTTCAGGGGAAACTAAGAAGTCTACGGTGAATTCAACTTCCACGGATAATGAATCTAAGTTTTCCATTCCCCATTTCCCGTTGACATTTGAAATCTTCAACAAAAAGATCCACAGTTGTCTAGTAGATTTAGGGGAATGATCAAATGTTATTCCCTACTCTAACTGCAAAAAATTAAATGCAACTCTAACTGCAAAAAATTAAATGCAACTCCCACTAAAAGTGAAGCACATATCATACAACTAGATAGATCAGAGGTGAAATTTATTGGGGAATTAAAATATGTTATGATTATGATTTCCTCCAACCCCAAGATTCTCCAGGTTATAGATATTGTAGTTTTGGATATCGCGGAAGCATATGGGATGCTACTTAGCTACGATTGGTCACACAAGATCCAAGGGTATTTTGCTTCTAACTGGTCTCACCTATGGTTTCCTTGGAATGGGAATCCCAACAAGATAATAATTGACCGAGAAAAATACTTAAAACACACTATCATTGATTAAGAGGATCCCAATGAACCATCTTCATCCAAGTTTCCCATACTAGGGAATTATTCTTGTGACTCATATTTTGGGAATTTCATAGCATGCGTATACGAAATTCCATTCACACATAAATTGGAGTTGTTTTTGTGAGAAAATTAGACAATAATAGAAAATCACAACAACCTAGATCAATTCTTTACAATTAGTACATCAAATGAAGCTAAAAATCCAAGCATAGACACCGAGAAAAGAGTACCTCATCTCCCCTCGAAAATCTAGATTCTCTTTTTTGATGGATCCAAATCACAAGAATGGGATGGGGTCGGGTGTAATTTCTTTGGTCCAACTGGCAAATGCATTTTTTTATCATGCAGGATTGAATTTGACTGTACTAAAAACACAACTGAGTACGATGCCTTAGAAAATCCATTGAATTGAACATTAAATAACTTGTTGTCTTTGGGGATTAAAAAATAATTGTTAGACAATTTAAGAACACTATACATCGTAATTCACCACATATTAGGAAATATAAAAAATAAGTGCATAGGCTAGTATATAAATTTCTAGCATTCAATATTACTTCCATTCCCCTGTCCAAGAACCTATTGGTTCACTCCCTTGGAAGACTACGAAGCTTCTAGATTCACTATAGATACGTTATACAAATCATCAGTCCCTAACAATATCACCAACTGGAAAGTATTTGAGGGTGATGAGAAAATATCATATTTTTTAACCAATGAAGAAAACTTTAGAGATCTAGCCATCGATGATGAAAAGTTTCAAGAAATACTTGTTGAACAAGAAAATGAAGAATTTGAAATAAGAAAAGTTACAATAGTTGAAAGATCTAAGTTTCACACAATGCCTAAAGGGGTAATTAACTTAGAAAACTTGTTTGATATGCAAGAGAAATTCAAGAATCCCCGAAATGCGAAAACAAGTAGTTCTAGTCTTGATTATGAATTTGTGAATCTAGGGAGTTATGAAAGTCCCAGAAACATTAACCTTGGGAAGTTTATATCTGCCGACGAAAAGAAAGCTTACCTAGAACTGTTTAAAGAGTATCACTATATTTTTTCTTGGTTGCATTAGGATCTCAAAACCTATGACACAAGGATCATCCAACACA
This sequence comes from Picea sitchensis, assembly GCA_010110895.2. NCBI lineage: Eukaryota > Viridiplantae > Streptophyta > Pinopsida > Pinales > Pinaceae > Picea > Picea sitchensis. Next base: position 42,046 of record SNQJ01S0033248.1, read on the forward strand.
CGATACCTCTTAGTAACGATTCTAAGTCTTTTCAACGAAAAATAAGGAAAATACACCCATCCATGGAACCTTTAATGGAAAAAGAGCTTAAAAATTTGTTGGACGCCAAGATTATCTTCTAGGTAATAGATTCTACCTGGGTAGTTAATCTAGTACCAGTAAACAAGAAGTCAGAATAAATATGCATGTGCGTGGATTTTTGTAATCTGAACAAAGCATCAGAAAAATATGACTACTGAGTTCCTCCCATGGAAAACTTATTACAAAATTTTTCTGGATTTGAGATGTTCTCACTTCTAAACGTTGTTTTGGGATATAACCAAGTCCTAGTTTCAGAAGAAGACCGTTTGAAAACTACTTTCCGAACTAAATGGGGAACCTTCACATATAAACGCATGCCTTTTGGGTTGATAATGTGAGAGACACATTCTAGAGAGCCATGGATGTGTCCTTTAGGGGAATAATAAATAAATGTGTAGTAGTCTATTCAAAGAACAAATCAGACCATATTGCTCACTTGATCCAAATTTTTGAAATATGTAAGAAATATGGTATTTCTCTCAATCCCAAAAAATTATCTTTGGCGTAACCGAGGGGAAAATATCGGGCCATATCATCTCTAAGGATGGAATTAACATTGATTCAGAGCATGTTAAAGTAATTTCTCAACTCCCTCTTCCACATAACAAGAAATCCATGCAGTCTTTTTTTGGAAAAATCATTTCGTTAGAATTTGTTTTCCTGATTTCGCTGAAACAATCAAGCCATTACAAAATATGATACACACAAATGCATAATTTATATGGAATAAGGAAGAGAAATAATATTTTGATAAAATCAAGACTACTATTTCTCAAGCACCAGTCTTACACAACCCAGACTTCAATAACGATTTCTTCCTATACACTTTTGCCTTTGACTAGTTTTTAGAAACAGTCCTAACACAAAAAGATGATGAGAAAAATGAGGCCCTATCTCATTCATGAGCACAAATTTACAATGGCTAGAGATGGATTATCCCGCTATCGAAAAACAAGCTTATATTGTGTACAAAGAAGTCAAACATTTTAGTCCTTACATCCTAAAGAATCACAAAAAAGTTATAGAGCCCACCTTGCTATGAGATCACTATTCACACAACAAGAAATGGGTGAAAGGAGAGGAAATTGGATGGAGGTCATCCAAGAATTTGACATCGATACCAAACTAGAAAAAATAGTTATAGGTCAAGGTTTATGCAAATTAGACATAGAGTCTCAAGACCTAGCAGGGACAAATCAGTCTGGGTGGGACAATGATCTATCCTTATGGTGCAACGAAGTGCTTTACATCCCACCAAGTAATGATTCATGGTATTCAAATATATCTTATTTTCTCCATCATGGCATGTTTCCAAAACATTTAAATCTTAAGGAGAGAAGAGACCTTCGAATTAAATCAACCCAATGTCGTCTGATTAACTTTGTGTTATTTCGAAAGAATTATGATGGAGTATTGCTTAGATGTCTTGAGAAAGAAGAAGCAAAGAAGGTGTTGAAATTTTTACACAATGGCCCCATAAGTGGGCACTTTGCAAGAGAGACCATGGCACATAAAATCCTAAGGGTAGGTTACTACTATGAAGTTTTCATAGTGAACCTAGCTAGTAGAAAATGAAAACACAAAGATTGTGAGAGAGAAGAGAAGAGAGTAGAATGAAAGAATTGTATTAAATATTGAGTAAATTGGTAAAATGCACATGATATACTCTACATAGCTAAGTGAAGTTTCCATAGTAGTGATCTAAATAGATCTAGACACTCGCTGACAAAAATCGAAGTAATATGCCACCTAGTCCTAGTTAACCGATCCATACAATCATCAATTAACTGATTCATGTGTGTGGGAGTGAGAGAAATGCATGCAATCATAAAATATGTTTCCTCTTGGAAACATGCATGTGATATTCACACTCCTGGTGAGGAAATCGAGGTGAACATGCAAATGTTGGTGATAAAACCGAGGTTTCTATGCATGAGTGACCTCCACTAGTCTAACTGAGGTGTAACTGACTATGAAATGAAGAAGGAAGGTGCCCTATGTTGTAGGAGGAACCCTAATTTGTAGGGGAGTATTCTCAAGAGAGAATATTCTCATCTATGGAAATGACCTCAACATTGGACTATCAACCTTAGTAAAATAATTACCTAGGCGAGTCTGTAACATATCCAACTGAGCCAAGTGGATATCGATGGCCACCCACCTATTCTAGCTAGCTCAAAACAATTGTTTGGAAATTTACTATTTTTAGCAGGTTTTCAAGTCCTAAACTTTCGAGGCCATTTTGAGGGCCTAAATGATGATTTTTCATGATCGAGCACCTCAATGATAGCCAAAGAAGTTATTAATTTTGTGAAATGAATCTCCTCGTCAATACCTTTCCAACAAGCTATCGTGTGCCCCAAACGAATATTGTATGCCAAGGTTACGCCCACGAGAAGTTAATACACCAAAATACCCAAAACAGGGTTCACAAACTTATTGGCTTTTCATCTTTTGGGGTTAGGGTTTTTTATTTTCTTTATGTTAAAAATTCCTCTAGAGCCTCATTTTAAACATCACCAACTTGTTGCGAATGGTGTAGCCATCACATCTCTTCTCAGAGATAAGTTGCCACTATTCTAGCGAGTCTTTCACTCTGTATTTCTACAGTTTTGTACATTTCACTCATTAATAGAAATTTTGTATTATTGTATCTCTTTGTTTATGGTTATATATATGATATATATATTTTATATTATTGAATATCTAATATATCTCTGTACATTTCTTTATTATATCTCTGCTCTCATTTCGTGTCGAAAATAATCCATATTAGTGGTATTAGAGCAGGCTTCTCTTGATCGTTTTTTAGTGCATGTCCCCGATGAGGTACGAATATAGCAAGTTGGGTCTCAATCTTGTCTCTCTTGAGAAAAATTTCTCTTGCACCCCCAAGAAACCCTCCATAGCGAAAGAAAAGAAAAATGACAGAGAAAAATATTCTATTAATTTGTTGCTTGAGCAAGCTCTCATGCGACATAGGGACCAAATGATGGAGAATTTTTCCCACGTCCTTCAGTGCTTGCTGTTAAAAACATGCACGTATTAATCAACCAGACACTTTGTAGGCACTTCCCCTTTTAAGGTACAAGTAAATTTTGATATTCCCGTATTTGAAGGACAGATAAATGTGGATGCCCTAGAAAAATGGTTAAATATGCTAGAAGGTTATTTCTTTGTTCACAATTTTTCCGATAGGGAAAAGATCACCTTCACAATCCTTAAGTCTCTCCCCCGTGTAAAAAATTGGTGGGAAACTTACTGGACGAAAAGTTCCACAAATGAGTCTGGAATATATGGGGTCAATCCCACCTGGGATTTTTTTGTGGATGTGGTCAAGGAATAATATTACCCCGTTGGTAAATATGACGACCAATACATGAGATGGACCACACTGCGAAAAGAAAGGGGCCAAACAATGCTAGAGTTCACAAATAATTTCCATACCTTTCACACTAAGCTACGTATCAAAGACTCTGAGCGACATATGGTTCTAAAATACTGCAGGGCTCTACATAGGTACATCCAAACCAAAATGGATTTTATGGACATCTCATCATTGGGAGCTGCCTATTGATATGTTGTCAAAATAGAGCAGAAATTTAGGCACTAGAACAAATGGGAGTTTGGGCCTTCAAATCCGCAACAGCCAAAGTATGGTAAATACGACCCAACAACTAGCCTTTAGAAAACTAGTCCAAGCCATGGGAAAAGAAGGGTAATAGAAAGATGAAGAAGGGCACTAGAAAGTGGTGCGATTTCCAAAAAATCCCCATGCACAACACTGAAGATGGGTAGCACCTTTTTCATTCACATATGTGGGTGAATGGGACCCCACTACATTTTATTGTTGATAGTGGAAGCCATAAGAACCTCATCTCGGCAAAGGTCCTCAAACAATTGGGATTATCGACAACACCACATCCACAACCATATAACATCGGGTGGATTCGCCAGGGACGAGATATCTATTTCATCCAATAGTGTCGCTTGTCATATGACATCAAGCCCTTCAAGGATGAGGTATTATGTGATGTTTCTCCACTGGATGTTTTTGATGTTCTTTTGGGCCAACCATATATGTGGAAGCTCCATGTTATTTATGAGTCTCGACCTCGTAGTGTCATTGTTACTCTGGGGGGTCATCTCTACAGGATACCAAAGGTAGTTCTGACTATTGTCCCTTTGAAACATTGCTGAAAAGTAATATCTCATACTACAACATTCAACCTCTTCACAATATGTTCAAAATGTGAACAAAAGGACACTGCAACCACTGTAGCCTCATTCCAAGCACCTTCTATCCAAAAGAATCAGGTCGACAAGATTGAAGAAAAGCACAAATATTTTTTCTACACATAGTCATATCATGCAGCTAGATTGGTTAAAAAGGTCCAACCCTTCCAACATCATGTTATCGACAACCTTCCACAAGACAAGTAGTGCAAATTATCTAATAAGGCAAACAACTCACCAAGGTTCATATTCAACAAACGCTTCCCCCTATCCCCCAGGAACTCAACACAATGGAGACCATTTCTTCCTAAGGAGGGAGGATTGATTCAGGTGGATATCGGTGTCCACCCACCTATTCTAGTTGGCTCAAAAAAGTTGTTTGGCAATTTACTATTTTTAGCAGTTTTTCGGGACCTAAACTTCCAGGGCCATTTTGAGGGCCTAAACGAGACTTTTTCATTATAGGGAACCTCAATCATAACCAAAGGAATTATTGATATTATGAAATTAATATCCTCATCAATGCCTTTCCAACGAGCTATCATATGCCCCAAACAAAGATCGTATGCCAAAGTTATGCCCTAGGAAGTTGATACACCAAACTACCCAAAAGGGGGTCCACAAACTTGTTGGATTTTCATATTTTGGGGTTAGGGTTTTGGATTTTATATGTTAAAAAGGCCTCTAGATCCTCATTGTAAACATCACCATCTTCTTTTGAATGAATGTATCCATCACATGTCTTCTCAGAGATAAGTTGCCACCATTCTAGTGAGTCTTTCACTCTGTATTTCTACAGTTTTGTACATTTCACTCATTAATAGAAATTGTGTATTACTGTATTTTTGTGTTTATGGTTATATATATGATATATATTTGTTATATTACTGGATATATTATATATCTCTGTACATTTCTTTATTATATCTCCGCTCTCATTTCATGCCGAAAATAATCTGGATCACCAACACCCCCCTTGAACACTACTAAGGTGTACATGATGAATGGGTCCTGGAAACCAAGGCCATGTTAGGTACCCATTGTGCAAAAAATATAATAATGAAACAAAAAAAAAATATAATAAAGAGGGAAAACCTCATGGGAAAACCACCCCTCAAATTATAATGTAGCAAAAAATGAAGAAGGAAAGACAATTTCTAAGAAATTGTGTCCTTCACTCCAAGACAATCGCATAGGAAGTGGAACTTATACTCAATATATATCTTGGTGAAGATGCTTGCAATCTGTTTGGAAGCTGGAAAATAATGAAAATCGATGATATAAATATCATGTACTAACTCTCTGATGTAATGCTTATGGATCTTGATGTGTTTGGTCCACTATCGCTACATTGGGTATCTATAGAACTTGAGAGTACTATGATTATCACACCAAATGACAGTCGAACAATGAAACTAGATGTCGAGCTCGGTGAGGAAGTTTTGAAGCCAAGTGCCTAAATCATGACATTGATTACTCCTATGTACTCAGACTCTATTGACGATAGAGAAATATATGACTTCTTTTTTCTCGACCAATAGATGAGACTGGAACCCCAACTAAGCATGCACCCATAAGTGGACATGTGATCTGTGTTATCACTAGCCCAATCGGAATCGGTGAAGCCCATGAGATCCAATGCACAACATGCTACATAGTGGATCCCATAACCAGTGGTGCCTTGACATATTTAAGGATGAACTTGGTAGCCTTCCAGTGTAGCTCATGCGGCTCTTGCATGTACCTGAAAACTTCCCCTACTGCATATGAGATATCTGACCAAGTATGGGTGAGATAGATAAGTCTCCCCACAAGTTGTCGATACAAGGTGATGTCCACTACCAATGTATCCTTTCCATCCTCAATGTGTTCCCCATACATAAATGGTGTGTTTGTTGACTTGCAATTGGTCATGTGGAATCTAACTAAGAGATCCCAGGCATACTTAGTTTGAGATAGCTTGATTCTTGGAGCATCCTGAGTGATATTGAGACAAAGGAAATAATGCATTGGACACATGTCCGTCATAGAGAACCCATCGTACAAAATTCCTTTGACCTCATCAATTGATGAGGCCAAAATTCCTGTGATTATAAGGTCATCAAAATAAAGAACTAAGATCAGTAAGGAGTTTGAGGTCCTCAACATGTAGATGTTTGGATCTGAAAAAGTGTCGAGGAAGTAGGCATCCATCTTCACATAGCATGTTGTAGGTGCCTTCTTGATGCCATAGAGGGAATTCTCCAGTTAGCATACTAAGGATGAGTTCTAAATGAACCCTTGTAGCTACTCCATGTAAATATCCTCTAAGAGATCCCCATGAATAAAATAATTCTTCATTTCTATCTGGTGAAATTCCCACCCCTTGGCTGCCACAATGGCAAGGGAAAATCATATGGATTCCATCTTTCCTATATATAAAATTTCTCATCATAGTTTGTTTCATGGATTTGGTGAAAATATTTGGCAACCAATCTTTCCTTATACCTTCTCACATGTTCGTCTACTTCCCTCTTGTTCCTATAGGCCCATATGCATTTGACAAGATTTCTATCCGAAGAAAGCGAAACCAAATCCCAACTTTGGTTCTCGAGGAGAGAGTTGTACTCCTCATGCATAGCGACTTCCTAGAAGGGATTCCCTATAGGTCTACGATTTTGAAGCTAGAACCATATAGAAATGAATGGGAATCATTGGTTCAGTAGTTGTGAGTGCATGAAGGGGATCCTCAAACTGAGACCTCATCCTCCTCTAATCCACTGGTTTCCCTACAAGACCTCCTACTACATGTAGGTTGGTCTGTTCCCACTTGGGCATATGTGGTGGCTCAACATTTGCATGTTCATCATCATCATTCTCATCATATTCCAAATCATATTCGGAGCTTAGATATAAACCATGATTTGAGTGAGGGGACTCATCATCACTGATGTCTGGTGCAGGAAGTGGTGCTAAGGTATTTGGATGTGGATCCAATGGTTCATGCAAGGGACTCTCCTCAAACTAAACTTTGTGCTCAATGATGTGCCTATTCGTAGAGGGATAAAGTAACCTGTAACCCTTAACACCATATGAATATCCCACGAAAATGCATGTAATACTATGTGTATCTAATGATTTCTTCTTTTTAGAGGGTACACAGGCCCATGTGTGTAATCCAAATATTCAAAAGTGGGTGAATTCTAGTTTGTTGTCGCTCCATGTCTCATAGGGAATCCTATCCTTGACAGATCTATGAGGAGATATGTTTTGAATGTGGGAGATATGTTTTGAATGTGGATGACATAGTTAAGTGACTCATCCCAAAGCTTTGGTAGTGGATGTCTTTCTTGCAACATGCAAGTGGCCATCTCCTTGAGGGATCTATTCTTCCTCTCGACTACTCCATTCTATTGTGGAGTGTAAGGTACCATGTGCTATAGTTGTATACCTACCTCTAAATAAATATGATGGACATCTTAGTTCACATATTCCCCCCCATTGTCTATGTGGAGGATTTTGATATTTCTCCCATATTGAGTCTCTGCACATGCTTTGAAGTCTTTGAGATGCTAAAAAACCTCAGACTTATGTCTGATAAAATACACCCAAGTGTATGATAATAAATCATCAATAAATGTAAGAACATACCTTTCTTTGTTGATGGAAAAATGAGGAAAGGGTCCCATCAGATCACTATGGATGAGCTCCAAAGGAGAGGAGGCCCTATAGGCCTTCCTTTTCTCAAACTTCTCCCAGGGATGTTTTCCAAGAACACATCCTTGAAAAACTCCTTTGGAAAAATGTATGTTGGGAAAGTCGGTGACCATTTATTGTTTTCATAGTTGTTGCACGTATTTCAAGTTTACATGGATGAATCTCTCTTGCCACAATCTAATAGTATCATCAATATGTTTCAGTAGTAAAAATTAATCATATTTATAAATGAACTTACTGAAGTATGCAAACGAGATTAGTTTTTTACCTCACCAACAACAATTGTGGAATGATCACACATATTAGATATGGTTACAGAATCAAGTGTGAATTCCACCCTTTTTCCTATACCAAAATGCATTATCTGATAAACGAAGAGTAGATTCATAGAGAGTTTTGTAACATGCAATACTTTATCAAAACTTATGTGTGGGAGTTCTTAGACTCTCCCTTGGGCAATGAACTCAACTGGGGTACCATCTCTCATGAGGATGGGAGGACCCGTGCATGTAGAAATAGAAAATAAAACATTCTCTATTGTTTCCACATGGTGGGATGCACCTAAATTAATATCTATGCATCGGGAGAAGAGTTCATGGAAATCAATGCATGAGATTTATCTCATTTGGATTGATCTTCTCGCTTCTTCTTGACAACTTCGATACTTTGATTCCCAAGGTTGTTATTCTGAAGAATGTGCACCATCAGATCAATTTGTTTCTTCATGCATGCATAATCAGGATGATAACTACAGTTGCAGTAACCACATTTGGTCTTCCCTTACTTTCCTTTTCCACCTTTGGAGCTTGAGGAATCAAGGAAGGGTTTGGAGCATTGTTTGCCTTTGCATGTTCCTTTACCTTGTCTTTTTGCTTGGTCTTCAGATTGCATGCCCTACTACTCTCATTCATAGAAAGTGCACGTGCAATGGATCCCTTGATTATCCCCATCTTGATGAGTTTGTATTTATCATGCATGAGGGATTCAATAAACTTATATAATATAAAAAAATTCCAAGTTGATCCTAAAGTGAATTTGTTTGTATGGAAAGATGAGACAAAAACAATATAATCCAGACCAACTTTTTCCAGAATAGAAAGGATCAACTAGGTTTCTTGAGTTGATTTGTCAACACCAAATCCTTTTCTATGAAGGAGGAGGGACTTGAAATTCATAAAGAAGTCCCATATGTTATCAAAATTCCTCAGATCTAAGGAATTCAACTCGTCCTCGAGCATATGGCCTATCATTTCATCCTATTTTCCAAAGAGATCGTCTGACTTGGTCCAAATCTCATTTTGTCTAGTATAAGCTTCAATGTGAAATAGAAGTTCGGGGGACATAGAAACACTAAGGAGACCATAGGCCTCATCCATGTGGTTGAGATACTTGTTCTTCTCAACAACATAAGTTGGCTCAATCTCTATCGCCATAGTAATCTGGTACAAGCCTCTGCATCTTAGCTAATGCATAATTTTTATCTTCCACTTAAAGTAGTTATGAGGCGTGAGAAGTATTACCGATGAGTAATCGATCTTTTATGATTGCATATTCCTCCTATACTTGAAAATATAAATTCTTGTGTGCTTTCTCCTAGCAATCAAGGCTCTGATACCATGTGAAATTTTCACAGTGAACCTAAATAGTAGACAATGAACACACAAATTTTGTGAGAGAGAAGAAAGGAGAGTAGAATGCAATAAGTGTATTAACTATTGAGTAAAATGGTAAATTACACATGATATACTCTGCATGGCTAAGTGAAGTTTCCATAGTAGTGATCTATAAATATCTAGACAATCATTGACATAAACCAAAGTAATATACCACCTAATCCTAATTAATTGATCCATGCAATCATCAGTTAACTGATTCACACATGTGGAAGCAAGAGAAACACATGTAATCACACAATATGCATCCTCTTGGTGATCTAAGTGGATTTTGATCGATAAAATTGATGTTCTCAGATTATGATGAAAATGTATCCATGTCAAAGATTTTGTCGATAGATTTCCAACACAACTTGAATGGGCTCAAACTGATGTCGTATGAGAAAGTTATGTCATTCTGAAGTTTTGCTCAAACATGAAAAAAGGAGTCACCACAGACTGACATGCGTAAGTACCGATGTGACACGTGGAAGTACATACTATTAAATATATGATAGGTGGCAGTATGGATGTTGATGTGGGTTTTTAACTGGACTGTAGGGATGTCAAGGTGGCATGTTGACTGGGTTGTATGGATGTTGTCGTGGCATGCTGACTAGGCGGTACATATGTTGACATGGTAAGATGACATGGAAATATGAGGTTTCAAGTGGATGATGTGGCAGGATAATGTGAAAATTATGTGTTGGTTTGACTATGTAGGTTATGGGGCCACCACATGGACAATTCAGAGGATGCCACGTGGTAGCCCCTGTTTTCCCAAAAGGGGCTTATCTACCCCGGGAATGTCAGGTGGGTGGATCAAACCCCATACCTCTTTGGCATCAGTTCAATGGATTAACAACACACCATACATATGCCTTATTAACTATGGGTGTAATATTTTATTTAAATATTAAATATTTTGATTTTGGTGGAAAAGTTGGCAGGGTAGTTTGAACCCCCAACCTTTGTGCAATGAACACCACAACTTTACTAATGGGCCATATATATCATTTGTATAAGAAACAAACACTACTAAATATTTTTTTTTTATATTATATGCCAAGGAAAGGTCAGGCGGGCGGTTTGAACCCTCGACCTCTATGCTACCAACAAACAATTTTAACCAATACACCAACAAGTATTGCTTGGTATAGTAAGTGGGAAATATTTTATTTGAATTGAAATATTTCCATAGCCCGGAAGATCCCAATAAGCATAGGATTTGAACCCGTGACCTTTTGGTATTTAATCCATCACTTTTACCATGGAATATGGTGTGTATATGTTGAAAGTATTCGACATAATGTCTTTTTAAAGTGTTGTTTATGTTGTAAAAGTTGGAGAATAAGCATTGTTAGGCATTTTTTAGTGTAGGAAGAGAATGGAAAGTTGTTCCCAAGTATCTTGTAGCATTCCCAAAGAAGACAAAGACATAATTTTTGGAGGTTGTAGAACCATTTGATGTAATCAATCATTTAACATCTTAAAGGAGAGGTCACTCATTGGAAGCGGACCCAGAGACGTAGCCCAGGATGGGTGAACTCCATTATCAACTTGATTGTGTCTTCTATCTTTGATTTTGTTGTTCATTTCTTCAATTCATCCTTTCAATTTGTTCATTAAGTGTTTTATAAGTTTGGTCTAAGTTAATTCACATTTATAATTTGCAAATTAAGTCAGTGTAATTTCAGATCAAGTTTGATATCAAATCAGGTTTGACAGGATTTGCAAAGTGGTGAATGTTAATGAGGCTCAAGTTTAAGCATGGTTAAGGATCGCTTGAAGAAGTTAATCCAAAAATTGGGCGCATATTCCAAAGACGAGAAATGTCGTTTCCAAGAGAAGGACGTCCTTTTGGTTTTGAGGAGGATTTATTTGAAGCATTCATGGCGATGAATGTTTTAGTGGAAGCATTGTATAGGGACCGAAAGAAGGACAAGGAAGGTGTTCCATCGGAACAACTACAAAAGTTGAAGGAGATGGTGGTGACCCTCCTAAGAATCCTCCATCTCCGTCATCTTAATCCTCTTGTTCTAGTTCGAGTGGAATCTCTTCTTTAAAAAAACATTCTAAGAAAACTCCTTCTGATTAGCCTCTATTGAAATTTGATGTTAAGTTTGATTTTCCAATTTGTGATGGTGAACTTAATGCAAAAACGTTGTATAATTGGATCAAGCATCTTGAATTTTATTGTAGGATTCAAAATATTGTTGATGGAAATTAAAAGATCCAACTAGCCACTCTTTGACTGGAAGACACAAGTTTGATCTAGTGGGAGAGTAAGACTCATGAATATCTTCTTCAAATGAGTAAAATAATTTCCTCTTGGTGTGAGTTTATTTCTGCAATAAAGAAACAACTTTATCTATTAGGCTACATGCAACAAGAGATAATGGATTGGAAAAACCTAGGGAAAGATAGAGAACAAAGTGTATAGGAGTATACTCAAGAGTTTAGGACAAAAGATTTGATAGTAGGCATTCCCTTGTACACACAAGAAAAATTGTTAAATTATATAGGTGGATTACATGATTATTTTAGGCATACAATACTCATGTTTAATCTGACTAACCTTGATGAAGTTAGTGTACAAGCAACTCACCTTGAGTCAGGTAGAATGAATGACCATGACAGTTTCTCAATGGAATATGTTCAGCCAAAAGAAGGCAAGAACAAAGGAAAGGAGAAACTCAAACGAACTACTACAATGAAGAAGGATGATGAGAAACCATCTTGTTCTCATTGTAAGAAGAAAGGACATTATGAGTATCATTGTTGGAAATTGCATCCAAAATTGAATCCAAATTGGGCTCGACATTAGAAAGGTAAAAATAAGACCACAACCATAGTTCGGGATCTTGGATCAGATTTTGGTGATGAAACTAAGGTTACAACTATGGGCATCAAAGGTATATTTTTTGTTGCTAGTTCTAGTTCATGTGCTTCTTCTTCAAAGGCTAATGTAATCCATGATGAAAGGAAAATAAATTAACTATTTCATTTATGATTCATCTCAAAACACACTAAGATAGACACACTTGTTGATAATGGATTGCAAGTAAATCTTATTTCAGAAAAACTGAATGAAGCAAAGGTTAAGTACTCCACATATGACAAAGAATTCTATGTCGTCATACAAGCATTGAAGAAATGGAGACACTAGTTGGTTCCCAAGGAGTTTGTTTTGTACAGTGATAATCAAACTTTGCAATTCATGACCCGACAAGAGAAGTTGAACCAAAAACATGCTAAATGGGTTGAATACATGCAAAATTTTACTTTTGTGACTAAGCATATTTCTAGAACTGCTAACAAAGTTGTTGATGCTTTGAGCAGGAAATGTTTGCTTATGCAGGAATTCAGAGTCAAGACTTTAGGTTTTGATAACCTCAAAGAAATGTACAGGGATGACCTAGATTTTAAAGAGGTATATGAGGCATCTAAGAATCCAATTCTCAGGGACAGAAGCCAATGGAATGAATACATGATCCAGGATGGATTATTGTTCAGGGGAAATCAGCTATGTATTCCAAAATGCTCCATGAGGGAGAATCTATTGAAGGAAAAACACAATGGAGGATTGGCCAGACATTTTGGTCATGACAAGACGTTCTCAAAGTTGAGTGGCTCATATTTTTGGCTAGGGATGAGGACAGATGTTAAGAAATTTGTGGACATGTGCAGAATTTGTCAGCACACGAAAGGAAAAAGGCAGAACACAGGGTTATACCAACCATTGCCCATACCTAAAAGGCTGTGGGACGCAGTGACCATGGATTTCATATTGGGACTGCCAAGGACACAAAGAGGATATGATTCGATCTTTGAGGTAGTCAACAGATTTTCAAAAATGTCACATTTCATACCATGCCAGAAAACCAATGACGCAACTCATATTGCGAACTTGTTTTTCAAGGAAGTTGTCAGACTTCACGGCTTGCCAAAGAGTATCGTTTATGATTGATATACCAATTTCATAGGGCATTTTTGGAGGACCTTATGGAAGAATTTGGGGACAAGTTTGTATTTTAGCTCAGCATATCATCCTCAGACGGATGGACAGACAGAGGTCGTAAATAGGAGCTTGGGAGATTTGTTGAGGAGCTTAGTGACTGAACACCACATTCAATGGGATCACATTCTGCCACAGGTGAAATTCACTTACAATGATTCACTCAATAGAAGCATAGGGCAAAGTCCATTCCATATTGTATATGGAATGCAACCAAGAGGAGTTTCTGAATTGAAAGAGGCAGATCAAGTTGAATTCAGAAGTTCTAGTGCAGAGGACTTTGCAGAAGGGATGAAGGAGATTCACAGCTGAGTTAAGGAGCGATTGCAGAGTTCAAGTCAAGAATACAAGTGGAGAACAGATCAACAAAAGTGAGAAATTCAATTTGAAGTAGGTGATCTGATTCTTGCGCATCTGAGGAAGGAGAGGTTCCCAAGGGGAACGTATAAAAAGCTGAAGATGAAAAAGATTAGATCGTGCAAGGTCATAAGGAAATTTGGGGCAAACGCATATGAGATTGAATTACCTGATGGGGTCGAAATCTCACTGATATTCAATGTCGTGGATTTGTACCCTTACAGAGATGAAGAAGCAGGAGCAGAAGATGAACAGAAATAAATTCAATGGACAAAACAAATGCCTGTAGATGAAAAGCCACAGATGGAAAGCATAATTGACAGGAGGATTAGCAAAAAGACTAGGAGAAAAGAGTATTTTTTATACTTGGTCAAATGGAAGGGACATCCAGTTGAAGATGCTAGTTGGGAGGATGAAGCAACAATTCATAGGCATGGACAGACCATGCAAGAGCTCATGAATAGGAGTTCATGAAAATTTTCAAGTGAGGGAGTATGATGCAGGAGCATCATACAAAGCCAAAGCTGAAGCATGTGCCTAGCCAATGGAATAGTTGGACGCACAGATGGGAAAAAGGAGCACGTTTTTATGAAAACATTTTAAATTTTGAAATTTGAAGCATTAATGTAATAACTAGGAAAATGTGTACTTACATTTATGTCTTGGAGATATGAACAGATCTAGAGAGATTACTCTCATCTACCGGAAGTATTAGGCATTTAAGTCTGTTAATGTAAAGTAGGTAGGTATGAATGTTAGATTAGACAATTTAGAAGCATAGGAGGGAAAACGGATATAGACACCCTCACCCTTGTATCATTGTATATTTTGATGATCATTCAAAATTCATAAGTTGTAGCGCTGTAGAGAAGAACCCATGTACAGGAGCACTTGAGTTAATATATGAAGCTTTGACTCAAATTTCATGGTGTTATGATACTTACATTTGTTGAATGGTATGTTTACAGTTGATTTGGTTCTCTGTATGCATTTGTTTCAATGTTGTGTTATGTGTATGATTTCATGTTGAGTGTATGAAGTCTGAGAGAGGAGAAGAATGAGTTTCAATTGTTTCTCTTCCTGAGAATTTCTGCAAGGAGTGCAGTGAACGTCTGCAAGGTATGCATTGACGAGGGCTAAGTTTTATCTCAGAAAGCTCAGGAGAGATACCGTTGTTCTCATACCAGCTGAAGTGCAGGTGAAGTACAGATTCGTGCAAGGTGTGCGTAGGCCAGTTGAAGCCTTGGATTTTATAAATCCAAAAGGAAGATTGAAGGACCATTGTTGCAAGGAGTGCATAGGGTCAGAGACTCAAATAACCATAGGTTATTTGAAAATTTTCCGCAAGGAGTGTAAGCAGGGATCCTTTTGAGGAGGCTTGAGTTGCAAGTGCAAGCTCAAGAGGGATAACGCCTTTGAAGTGTTCAAAGGGAGACAGAGATCGAAACCGTCGAATAGAAATCAAGTTTAGGAGGGAGAACGTCGAGTCGTTTGGACACAAGTCATTGAGGAGTGCATCGGGTGGTCAGAATTCTCTGTGGAGAACTCGCGAAGTCGCGAGGACCGTAGGATCCAGAGGAGCTGCAAGGTGGTTAGGAGTTGGACAAATCTTCCACCTTGACATAAAGAATCAACGTGAATCGTTAATCGTGATCAGTTTGAGCCGCCAGATCATTTCAAAAATTCGGGATCTGTAAGTCCGAAGTGCAGACCAAAATCCTTGGTCACTTTAAAAAACCTGAATCGCAAAAAGGATTGCTAAGGGTGAAATTTTGGTATTTCAGGGTTTAGCATACCGAAAATTTCAATGACAAAGGATCGAGACCCTTGGCATTGAAACCCCCAAAGTTGCGAAATACGACGTGCCTTTAGTGAGAAACATTGACATTTCAGGGTTCGACATTTCGGAAACCCTGATGACAAGGAGTCGGGGTGCTTTGCACTGAAAACCCCAAAGTCGTGAAATGTGAAGTGTCTTTGGAATGGAATCTCAGCATTTCGGCATTTCGGGGTCCGGGAAGTAGAGGAGACAAGTGATTTTTGGAAGCGAGAGTTTCAAACTCTTGGTACACGAAATCCTGAAAAAGGGTCGTTATTTCAGAATTTGGGAATTGGTGCGACAAGTGAGTTGGGATCGAGAATCGCGAACTTCCGGTACGTGGAGTCCCAAAAGGCCATCGATCACGCATTTCATGGGAGCCCATTTCGACATTCCGACATTTTGGAATTTGGGGAATCATAAGGTAAGAGGAATGATCGTTGGGTCATTCGCTCAAGTCCCGAAAAGCCGAATTTAGTGGCAGCAGGTGGTGTGCGTTGGAGCGGTCAACCCTTGTTGACAATTTGCATTTCGACATTTGTCAGAGCTGTGGGATATATTGGGACTCTCCAACTCCCAAAACCTGAAGTCCTTTGTGGCTCAAACAAAGGGTTTTATTAACCCTTGGCAGGGTTTTAGTGAAGATCCCGTGCGGATCTTGGCCCGAGGGCAGGGGGTTTGCATCATTGTAAGGCACACTCTTCAAAGCATCAAAACACACAATAATATCTTGTGATAGGGAGAGTTCAAATCCAATTGCTACATTTTGTTCTGGGAAGCCCTTCTCACACAAGGGTCAAACCTGAGGTCGCATTAAGACTGGAAGAGTTACTCACCCTACTTTGTTGGTCTTGGTGTAGATATTGCGCGTATTATGGGGGTCACTTGAAGGTATACCCACAATTATGAGTGGAATCCTTTCAAGTTGATTTTGGGCTAGATACCCCGCCTTTGCGCATGGATTGGATTGTCGATCGTTTCCCCAGGCATCACTGTTGTAGTTGGTAACCTTAGTAGCCCATCTCTTTAGTGTCTTTACACAAGGTGACTGTGGAGGGGCAAGTCTTCACGGTACCTAGAATCGACGTTGGCCAAACGCACTCGAGCTCCTTGGAGGGTATACCCATGATTATGTGTGGGAGATTGCACCAGGGTGTAAGTTCGTTAAGTAGGTTGTCAACGTAAATTTTCCACCCGCTTATCCCAACCCCTTCTTGTCTTTATTTCGTGACATTGGATTTCATCACCAACTAGTGAACTCATTAGGAGAAATTGCTGTTGACGAAAATTTTGAAGTACCCACCGGAAACGCGGGATCTAGAGTAGAAGATCCACTTTTTCAAAGTGAATCATTTAGGACCCTTCTCACGCTACTGGAACTTCCATTCCTAGTTCCATTCCTTTGAAAATACATTATATGTACGGTAACCTAGGAGTGAGTCATGATCGACCTATGGCATCACAAGTGCTTGAGACTTCTATCACCTATACAATACCTCTAGACCATTTTACTGGTACTACCAGTAATGTGACCATCATTTCAGACCAGTTATTGATTGGTTCTCACTTGATTCCTACTCTCCAGATGGCCCATTCTACTATGGTCCCACAAGCTACCACGATTCGTACCAGAAATGTGGTTATCTCCCAATCTCTGATTTGGACACCACTTCCATCTAGACCAAATCCATCACTTCCCCCTAGGCATAGAGCTCTGAATACTTCCATTACTATCCCTACCCAGGTTCCATCCAAAGGTTCTGGACTTTTTGTTCCTCCTGGGTATAATGTTGTTGTTGGTTTTTCTCCTACACCTACCCAGGTTCTCTCCGGAGGGCCTTATGTTCCTCCTCCACCTTTGCTTGGAGGATCTGGCCTTAATGGGTCTAATCTTCTTGGAGGCACCGGTATTTCTATCACTTATGGTTTCCAGATTCCTATTGGAGGTCAACCCCAAGCTAGGGGGAAACCTCAATTTGGGCGTCAACCTCAGATTGGGCCACAACCTCAGCTTGGGGGGAAACCTCAGGTTGGAGTCCATAACCCACTTTATGGACAAAACACGTCTGGTTTACAATCTCAACTTTGGAACCTTCCTTTCCAAGGGAATCCACAAATGTCTGGGGGGAAACATCCTCAAGTTAACTCTTTTGTACCCCCTAACCTCGGTCAACCATATCCAGGTTCATTGAATCCCACTTGGAGTCAGAGCGTTCAATATAGTGTTCCTTTTCAAGAGAACATGTCTAATCAACCCAACCCTATGGGCTATACACCTCAAAATCCTCCACAACCAAATTTTTCAGGACTGTCTCCTTATTTTCAAACTTCTTATGGTCCTACTGGTATACCTACAGGACTTCCCCCTCAAAACTACCAGTTTCCACAAGTGAACCGAGAATTGCCTTTCCTGGCCACTTTAGATTTCCATGATCTATCTAGGATTTTGAATGATCTTATCTTTCATTCTCCTTATTGGTCTGTCATACCGGCCAAGTTACCATCCGACATTCCTAAATTTGAAAGTTGAGCAAGAGAAGATCTAAATAATTATGTTATGAATTTTCATCTATGGTGTTCATCCAACTCCTTGATGGATGACTCCATTAGATTACGAGTTTTCCAACAAACTCTTATGATTTCGGCAACAAAATGGTACATCGATTTACTGAGAGGATTCTTCAATGAATTTAACACCCTAGCCATGGCCTTTTTGACACATTACCAGTTGTTGATTTGATATGAAACGGGAACCGAAATTTTGATTTCTTTCAAGCAATCCTCATCCACTCATATTTATAATCACATCCATGAGTGGATGAGGAGAATATGTTTAATCAAAGTTCCCCTTCCCGATCAACTATTGGTCGAGTGGTTTACCAAATCACTCATTGGACCTATCGCTCGTGATGTCACCATGGGTGGTTTTGTCATGGAAGAGTAGACTATTATTCGTGCTCAATATCTCGATCTTGTTTATTCACAAACAGGAACACTTTACGATTTGATCCCTGACGATCCTCGTCCTTCCACAACACCTCCAACGACTTCTCATGTTGTTAATGGTGTGATTGACACCTTTCATGCTGAGACCCAATCTGCACACACCGGTCACACCAATCCCAAATCTAATAATTCTAATGCACAAAACACTCCTACTCCTGCTCCTTCCACCAGTAAGACTGTCGAGGTTAATTCTGTTCAATCCATGCCTACCAGAAAGAATCAAAATAAAAAGAAAGGGAAGGGTAAGAACAAGGAGGACAAGAATACTAATCCACAATCTAATAAAACCAAAACACAAACCGCTGATGAGAAAGATAAATTTAAACCTTGTTACCTCTGCCTTATTTGTGGTGACAATCATTACACAAAAGATTGTCCAAGACATGTTTAGGTTACTAAGTTCCTCCAAGGGACTGGGAAGCCTTCTACACCTGTCGTTTTGTCACAACCTTTCCCTTCTTAGAAACATGCCCAACCTGTCATCCATGACCAAACTTCTCCTTCTACCTCATCTTATGTCCTTATGTGTACTGGTGATTCTAAAAAGAATGAAGTTGCAGTCACAACTCGAGCCAAATATTACTCTCAGTCAAAAGAGAAAGTTGATGATATGCCACCTTCCTTGGTTCAGCCTTCTCCCCCAAGTTCACCTCCCAATGGTCCTCTTCATCTCGAAATATTGGGTCTCGATACAATTCTTTGCCCTCCTCCCAAACGTGTTGTTTGAAATTCTGCATTCAATCCTCACGCACGTGCTGCCCAAAACTACAGTATTGTAGAAGATCTTGCGCAAGCACCATCCGCAATGTCATCTCTCAAAGTCCTTCAAAGTTTCCCTACTCAATGGAAGGCACTTTTAAAGGCCATTGGTGGAATTGATCCCATAGACACTAATCTAATAATCTTTGACTTGGAAGATCGCATTCCAAGGCTTCCTCCTCTGTTAGCATTTCAGATCCAAGTTGTTGTTGAAAACAAGAATATATGCAGAACTGTTATTGATGAAGAAGCCTCGACTTGCGTCATGTCCGTCACTTGTTGGAAATCCATTGGCTCTCCTATCCTCACTGAATCACACAATACACTTAAGGCCTTCAATGGTACAGTATTTAAACCCTACGGTGTTCTTCCCTTATTGTCTATTACGTTGGAAGGTAAATCGATCAATATTGAGGTTGAGGTATTCGATGCACCTCTTGATTATAACCTTTTAATTGGTCGTAGTTGGATTGATTCCATGCATGCAGTTGTGTCTACCCTTTTCCATGTGTTACATTTCCTGCACCAAGGAAAGGTTTTTACTATTGACCAACTGACTTTCTTTAATTCTGATTCCCGTATTAACAACATTCCCTTTATCTCGAAGACACCCCCTGGTTATGAGAATGTCAGAGTGGGTCTTTTGAAAGATTCAAATTTCATGGGTACATTTCCAATCCCACCACCCGATATTCCCCCTCCCTTTGTTGCCTCTATTAACATGATATCCACCACTATTTTTGAAACCCCTATGTCATATGACCCATGGGTAGTACCTAGACCTGGTGATTACCTTCGTTACAACAACAAGATTCCTTTAAGTCCGATAAAATCCACTTACCAAGATATTCAATCGACAACCCTCTCCTCTCCTTCTCTATGAGATTCATCTCCTGATCAGTTTCACTTGATTTTTCCTATGAACGAGATGATCATGTCGTTCATGTGTATGGAAGACACTTCTTGGGATGATGGGAATCATCACTCCATTCTCTTTCTAGAGCATGACACCATAGAGAGTTACCAACGGATTTTGACTCCGTCGACCATTGTTGTCATTTCTTCAGTTCCTGAGTCATCACATGATATTTTGTACGAAGGGAACTTGAGAAAATTTTCCCCCACCATCCCTCTCGACATATCCATTAAACCTAGAGTTGTGGAGCATGTTCATATCGGGGCCTCATGTTCTACTGATGAGGTCCACACATATAAATCCCTTTTCCAAGAATTTCGTGACGTTTTCGCTTGGAGTTACAAAGAGATGCCAGGTATTGATCCTGATATCATTGTACATGAGATTAAGACATACCCGGACACTAAACCCGTTTGAGAGAGACTTCACCCAGTGCACCCACACAAAGTTGTTGTTATCAAGATTGAAGTTGAAAATTTTCTTAAAGTCATCTTTGTCTATCTCGTGGATTTGACTAATTGGGTATCCAATCTAGTTCTGGTGAATAAGAAACAAGGTACCATCCGTGTTTGTGTAGATTATAGGGACATCAATAAGTCTTGTCCTAAGGACAATTACCCAACCCCTTTCGTCGACCAGATCGTTGACGATTATGCCGACAGTGAAATCTTCTCTTTGATGGATGGTTTCTCTAGCTATAATCAAATTAATATTTTACCTGTGGACCAACACAAGACCACTTTTATTTTCCCTTGGGGAACCTTTGCCTACCAGAAATTACCCTTTGGTCTCAAGAATGCTGGCACAAATTTTCAACGTGCTATGTCTTACGCTTTCCATGATATTAAGCATATTGTGCAACCCTATCTTGACGATCTACCGACACATTCCATACGTCATCAATATCACCTGACACATTTGAGGGCCATTTTCATACGTTGTCGTTATTACCGTATTTTCTTAAACCCACACAAATGTGTTTTTTGAGTGGAGTCTAGCCGATTTCTCAGTTTTATTTTTTCGATACATGGGATTCGCGTAGACCCCTTGAAGGTTGAGGCCATCCTTAATCTACCTCCTTTTTCCACTTTACGCCAGCTCCAAAGTCTGCAAGGGAAGGAAAACTTCTTACGTTGTTTCATCCCCAATTATGTTGAATTGACAAAAGGATTCACTCGGCTACTCAATAAAGGTTACAAGTTCGTATGGGACGATACTATGAACAAAGCCTTTGAAGCTTTGAAACTTTCCTTAACTCGTACACCATTATTGTTTCCCCCTGACTATAGTCAGGATTAATTCCTCTACTTAGCTGCTTTGGACTCTACCATTTCCATGGTCATAGTATAAGAGGATGATTCGCATGAAAAACATGTGATATACTATTTGATTCAGAGTCTCACGACCACCGAGATCAAATACCTCCATGTGGAGAAACTGACCTTGACAATTGTGCAAGTTGTCCAACGTTTTCGTCATTATATCTTATTACGCAGAACCATTGTTATTTCTGATTGCAACCCCATACAACATATCCTTATGCGACAATTTATCGGGGGCGACTAATCCAAATGGATAGTGATTCTCCAAGAGTTTGACTTAGAGTTTGAACTTGCTAAGTCTAAGAAATCTTTGGTTTTCGCCAAACTGATATGTTACCTTCTCTCCACTAAAACAGAAAATGTGGCAGAGGATTCCTTACCTGACAAATCCCTTTTTCTAATAAGTTTTGATGACGTATGGTATGGATATATCATCATCTATCTCCAAACTCAAACTTTATGGCCCAATCTATCTAGTACAGATCGTCATCGTATACGATATCAAGCCCGCCAATACATCATTCTTGGTGATACTCTTTATCATCGCGGTGTTGATTCCATTTTTCGATGATGTCTCATTTATGATGAAGCTAAGAAAGATTTGAATGACTGTCACTCCGGAGCATGTGGCGGTCATATGTCTGGGTATGCCACTTCCCAAAATATCTTATGAGTGGGTTATTTCTGGCCTTCTTTGTTTAAGGATTGCATCACTACTGTTCAAAAATGCCATGCTTTCCAAACTTATAATAACAAAATAAGATCGCATCTTACTCCCTTACATCTTGTAGTTTCCGTTGTTCCATTTTCCAAATGGGGCATTGACTTCATGACATGTACCCCTCACTCGGTCAGGGGGCATGGATACATCATTGTAGATGTGGATTACTTCACTAAATGGGCCGAGACGATGCCTACATTTGATAACACCGAGAAAACTGCAACATTTTGCATATTCAATCACATCATTACTCAGTTTAGTGTTCCTCAAGCTATCGTTATTGATCATGGTAGCCATTTTCAGAATTTTATGATGTCTGAACTTACTAAAAATTTGGGTCTTCGCCATGAAAAATCAACCCCCTATTATCAACAGGCCAATGGCCAAGTTGAAGCAATCAATAAATTTCTCATTACTATGCTTCAACAAATGATAGGAATTCATAAGAGAAATTGGCACACAATGTTGTTTTCAACATTATGGACCTATCGGGTGTTCGTTAAGTCTGCCACAGAATTTACACCTTTCCAACTAGTTTATGGTATCGAGGTTATCTTGTTGATTGAATGTGAGATACCGTCTTTGAAACTGGTCATTAAAATTCTCCCCAATACCTTTTCCGAAGATGATCGTCTGTTGTATTTGATGCAACTAAACGAAACCTATTGCAATGTCACCCTAGTTATTGAAACTTAGAAGAAATGTGTTAAAGCCCAATACGACAAACATGCCAAGCCACATGTTTTTTTTCTGAAGGTGATCTAGTTCTCCTTTACAAGCAAGATCGTGATTTTCTAGAGCCAATAAATTTGAGGCCATGTGGCGATGCCCTTACATTGTCAAACGTGTGTTGGAGAAGGGAGCTTATGAGCTAGTTTATTATGATGGAATCCCTTTAAGTGAGCCCCGAAATGGGATTTACTTAAAGAAGTACCATGCTTAAGTCATTTTTGCATGAGTGCTTGTACTTTTAGTGTATCATACTCTTGTGTGATTTTTTGTTGTTTGGTTTCGACCTTTAGTTGCTTACCTTGCATTGTGCTTGGTTTCCAGATGTTTAGTGTCTTCGCTACCCTAAATTGGCTTCATTGATGGTGCTATTCGTAGTACTCAGAACTTATCATCTGTTGCTTGGGAAATCTATGCACCTACGAATGAATTGATTAGTCTACATGGTGTTTGCCTTGGTCATGTAACTAACAATATTTTGGAATACAGTGCAGGCATTGAATTATTTACCGATGTTGTGTCACTTGGAATCCACCATCTTATTGTACGACTCGATTTGCAGTTACTAGTCCTACAGTTGAGTAATGTTTACTCCATTCGAAGTCCTACATTATTAAGGGTATATTTATGAATTTGCCTCTTGGAATGTCATTTTGATTACGTTGAATATCAACACATTCCTAGATGTCTAAATACATTAACAGATGCTTTGGCTAATTATGTGTTAGACAGACATTTGAGAAATTTATAAAATCCAATCACACTTTGTATATACAACAAGTAAGTCGGTAGAAGCCTCATATATATATAACGATAAAAATTTTACAAAAAAGCGTTTTGTCTGAAGACCAAAATATCATAAATGTGAAGCACATGGCTTCATATACAAATATAGCATCAAGGATGTTGCTCGCTATAACATGCGACTACCCGTGCTAGTTTACTGAGCAGTCAACTAATGGAAGCAGACACGCCCACTGTATGGAATTGATAATGCCTCGGTATATCATCAATGGAGGCATCTAAGATGTTCATCGTGAGCCCCTCTAGATTTTTCTCTAGAATCTCGTAGTCAGCAACAACTACTCCTGCTACATCATATCTCTCCCCTTTTCTCTGGATGGGGTATGAACCTGGAGGTCGGTAAGGTCCCACATCAACATCATCAAAGAGCATTTGATTATTCATTGGATTAATTACACATAAAAACATTTTATATTTAAAGTCACAAAAATATTATAAAAAAAAATGCACTTCTTACCTATGTTCCCCCATTCAGAACCCTCGGGAAGAACCAAGTCTGGATCACCTCAGAAGTCTAAACCGGCACAGGCATAGTCATCTACCATAAGCATTTGGGTCCTAAACTAGTCAAAGAAGACATCATTATACTTGATGATAGGACTAGTCACATGTCATGCCATGAGGTCGACCCACCTCTTCATTCTTGGATCATGTGGGGAAGGTATACCCCACTCTACCTGCAAGCATAAATATGGGACCCTCTCCAAGAAGGACACCAAAATCAAAACGTATCCAAATTGTTTCAATTCACCCTTCCTGCACTTGGTTAATTGTTTTTTCATGCTTCTGAGAACCTCGTCGCACCAGTTGAAAACTCAGGGCTCCATACATTCCAGCGCATACTGGAAGTAGCTCTAAAGAGCCATATGAGGAGCTTCACTCCCTGCCATGCATGTGATAGTATATAGGATAGTCCATAGAGGCAAATTACGAATGTCTCTGATAGTGACTTTTTCGCTATGCTTCTGAGTACCGGGTACACAATGCTCACTGATATAGTGAATCATAGGCTCACCACCTCCCCTACTACCTGTCAGCATAACTCGGGCCCCATGGTGAGACAAGTCAGTCAAGAAGTAGATATCCTCGTTATCTATTGCAAGAATGTGAGCCCCCACACAGAATACCTACCGGTCCACATCCCACATGTGAACTAAGTATTCGAGCAACCTCAATTGGGCCCTCATGCCCTGGATCTTGAAGAATTTTAATAGTCCACACTATCGGAGGGAATTTACCATTCCCGGGTCATTCCCAACAAAGTAATATTCATCCTCATGCTCTCTCTCTCGCCATTTCAACATTCTTACCACATAAAACCTGCAATGGGACATAAAAGAGAGATTAACACCTTCATCTTCTCCTTGGAAAATTTTTATTGTCAAATACATCTAAAAAGGATTTTTGATTCACGTACATCATAGGCTAGGACATTTGTACAATGCGGAGTCATCGCAGTAAAGCCTTAAGGTCGACTACGGTGACCCTGGGTCATCGCAGGGCACAATATAGGGCACCTGCAATGACCTCCACGCATGGGTACCCTTGAAAACTTAAACCAAAAAGCCATTTATAACCAATGAAAAGAAAAAATTGATCCATTAAAATTTGAAGGAGGTGAAAATTACCTATTCTACGGAGACCATTCACCGAATGATCAACCGTGCCTCGCGCAATCCGCAGTGGAAATTTGAGGTAAATAGGGGGTTTTGGAACAAAGTTTGGGTGGAGTAACAATAGAATAGTGAAATGAAGTTTTTACCAACTTTTATTAACTTTTTCACTTTTTTATTTTATATATTCCACCTAAACCCTAAAGTTCTAACGACATTGCAAGTGTTTGGTTTTTTGGAGATGAAAAACCTAAGAGTGAAATATTGAACAAGTTACTCCTTTTTGGTCTGCTTTTATACATTTTTCACATGTACAGATATTTAGAGTTTTTCAGGAAAAACTCCAAGCTTAGTTTTTGTTCTTTCTCGTGCTCGTAAACGAATGAGAATGTAACCGAGTATACTTTTGTCACTTTTTTGTATTCGTAATGGTAACACGAAAAAACGAAACCCATGGAGTATCCTTTAATCTCGTTTCATGTTCCATAAACACAAAAAGATTGATGAGCGACCTTGTTCTTTTCACGCTTGTAAAAGTATTTGAAGAAAACATTTGATGGGTGGTAGGTTATCACTTTTTCAGTCTCATCAAATTAATTTATAAAAAAGGAACCAAGAGAGTTCTCATTAAGTGTTTTTCAGACTCTCTAAATATGAAAACCCCCGAGTTTTATCTCTTTGGACTCTTTAAACAAGCATCGAAAGACCATATGGGACCAAACCACTCCTTCTTAGGGTTCATTAAAAATACTCTGAGGGACTCGTCCGAAGGATGAGCTTACATCAACAAGCATATGTTATCCTCCTCAAGCTTATTTAAAAATAAAGAGGTACTCGCCAGAAATGGTGGGGGAAAATTTGGGAAAAAAATGTGTCTCTATATCCATGTTAGTGGCAGTAATAGTCGCTCTTGAACATGACACTCCCCTTCATCATTTGAATCCAGGTTGGTAAATCCATTTGTCTCTTGTTTAACTATCCTCATGTCCATATGTTGGGTCCTCCTTGAGTCAATGCTGCCAAGACCATTGTCGTTTCGTTCATATGTTCAAGAGAAGTCCAACCTTAATGAGCCTCCTATTGAGTTGGCCATCTATAGTTATAAATTTTCTACCATGTCAACCTTCCCTGTGTTAGTTTCAAATCATTTCATACTCTAATCTACCTCAAATCTGTTACTCATTTCGTGTCATTGATGGGGGATAATCAAGGCCCTCCTGTGATGAGTCTTTTCCTGTCGACTTCAGCTCATCATCCAGGAACAAGACTTAGAAATCATTCAATACCTTAGAGCTTGCATTCCTCAATGGTAGGTTTCTTCACTTCCAACAGTGGGTTCACATCATTGACCTCTGATTGGAAGATTCTCTCGAGTGTTCGACTTCAACTCCTTTATTCACACTCATTGGATTGTACTGGGGTACCTTGGGATTCATTGACATCAATGGTTATTTCCCTCGCACTTGTTAATGGTTCTCATCATTGACCGGTAATCAAGTGGTTTCTACCATGTTTGACTTCAGGTCCTGTAATTGCATAGTTAGATTCGTACTTAGGGACGACGAAAATGAAGACCATGGGTCATACCATTCTGTTCCAGGCTGCGACGGAGCACCCATGATTTGTATTGATACATAGATCCACTTTGTATGTCTCATGGCTATGTCCAAATTTGAAATCTTTAGAGCATAGATCCACAGTGTATTTTGGGTGGCTATGTCGATTCACGATGACATGGATCCACGGTGTATGTTTAGTGGCCATGACTCATTTGACACTTTGTAATCTAAGTATTGGAATGCCTACCTCAGAAAATGGTATATTATTATGTTGATGCTTGACTGTTTGCAAGTTCCTGACTGGTGCGTTCTTTGTTTCCGACACACACATTATACAAAGTATTTTGGCTGTCACAAGTTCCAGACTCATACTTTGGGGGAATTTTGTTACACATTATTTTGGTCATCTTAATGATCCATTGAAAAAATGTGTTCATGTTCCCAAAAGAGCCTATCTTCATGAGAAAAGTGACTGGCTTTATCTTCTAAAAAACCTTATTAAGGAGGGTCATCATAGGATACACCATAAGCAGGGTGCGATGATGCATGGCCATCTCCCACTGACCTAAAGCTGGTTTGCGACTTCTCCATAGGCTTCTCTATAGCTAGGGTGTGACGATGTCTGAAGGCTAAGAAAAGGTTGAACTTCATGAAATTTATAGAAGGGAATCTTATAGGAGATGAGGTGGCATCCGTATGGTTGGGATCCTACTCGCTTCTCTGATTTGGTGGGATCATCCTAATCTCTTCAACCATCTCTCTTTCTCCTATATAAAGAGAGATTTGTCATGGAAAAGGCTAAGGTTGATTAAAGCAAGATTAATATTGAATAGGCTAAGAATTGGATGAGGAATTCTACTCCACTTCATACTTAAGAGCTTCATTTCAATTTATCAAGTCATTGTGGATCTTCTTCATTCAAGGATTGGAGCAAGTGTGTGTGTTGGAGCAAAGGGTCATCGGAAGATGACCTTGCAACATTAAGGATTTGGTTGTAATATCCACTTTCATTATTTTATAATACAGTGATATGTTTCTTTCCGATAAAACTTGCTTTGTTTTATTATATGATTCCTTGATCACATGCATAAGCTCTCGTTGAGTATATTACATTTATTTCACTTTGGTTGGTTTGTGTTCCCTTGCAGGTCCAATATCACAGGAGCACTGGAGTGGAGCTAGGACGACAACGATAAGAAGAAGTGATATTTAAACGATATGTTTCCCATCTCTTGTTGGATAGTAAACTCAATGATTAGAGATTAGGGGAAGCATCATATTCTATTCTATTTTGTTCTAGATCTAGGTGGATATAGGGATATCTGTTCATGTCCGGATTTACCGATAAGTCCCATAACAGTTGAAACAATGAATGTCAATGTTTGGGAAATGGAAGGAATGATTAATTTGATCAAAAAATATATTTTGGTTTTCATCTTTTTTACAATGACTTGGATGATCATTATTTGAGTAGGGTGGATGGATGATACTAGACAAGTGAGGTGACAGTACCCTCACTTCATTTCTAAATGAACTGAACTTTTGGTGGTCCAAAATTTTATTCGTGGGGAGGAATGATCGAGGTGGATTTTGACCGACAAAAAATGATGTTCTCAAATGTTGATGAAATGGTCTCCATGTTGAAGATGTTGAGAGCTTTCCAACATAAATTTAACTGAATCAAATGGACATCGTATGAGAAAGTTATTGCATTTTGAATTTTTGGTCAAACGGGGAAAAAGGAGAACAAGAATGACACGTGGCATCACTAGAGACTGACACGTGGAAGTACGGACATGGAACATGGAAGTGCATATAGGAAATTTGGTAGTAAATACCTGACAAGTGGTAGTATGGATGTTGACTGGACCATACAAATGTTGACGTGGAACCCTGACTGGGTTGTACGGATGCTGACATGGCATGCTAACTAGGCAATATAGATGTTGATGTGGCAGAATGACATGCAAAGAAAACATTGCAGGCAGGTGACATGGTAGGCTAGTGTGGCGTTGACATGTCGGGTTGACTATACAAGTTACAGGGACACCATGTTTACCAATCATAGGTTGCCACGTGGCAACCCCAATTTTCTCAAAAGGAGATTATCTAGCTTGGGAATGTAGGGCAGGTGGATCGAACCCCCAACCTCTTTGACATCATTTCAATGGTTTAACACCACATCAAACATGTGTCTTATTTACTATGGGTGTAATTTTTTATTTAAATATAACTATTTTAATGTTGGAGGAAAATTCAGTAGTGTGGTTTGAACCCCCCGACCTCCACGCAACGAACACCACGACTTTACCAATGGGCCACAAATATTATTTGTATAAGAAAGGAACACTACTAAAAATAAAGTGTTTGTATATTATATGCCATGGAAAGGTTGGGAGGGTGGTTTGAACCCCCAAACTCTGTGCTACCAACAAACACTTTTAACCAATACACCAACATGTACCTCTTGGTATAGTAAGCGGGTAATAGTTTATTTGAATTGAAATATTTCCATAGCTCGAAAGATCCCAACAGGCGTAGGATTTGAACTCGCGACCTTTTTATATTTAATACAACACTTTTACCATTGAACTGAGCGTGTATATGTTGAAAGGATTCGACATAATTTGTTTTTAAAGTGTTATTTATGCTGTAAAAGTTGGAGAATAAGAATTTCTAGGCTTTTTTGAGTGTAGGAAGAGAAGGGAAATTTGTTCCCAGCTATGTTGCAACATTCCTAAAGATGCCAAAGATAGATTTTCTGCAGGTTGGAGAACCATTTGATGTAATCAAGCATTTGACATCTTAATGGGGGGATCACTCATTGGAAGAAAACCTGAAGACGTAGCCCAGGACGGGTGAACTCTGTTATCAACTTGCTTGTGTCTTTTGTCTTTGATTTTTCTATTCATTTCTTCAATTCAACCTTTCAATTTGTTCATTAATTATTTTAGAAGTTTGAGCTAATTTAGTTCACATTTATAATTTTCAAATTAAGTCAGTGTAATTTCGGATCACTTGGCCACATGCATGAGATATGCACACTCCTGGTGAGGAAACCGAGGTGAA
>SNQJ01S0033248.1:99064-129797 GCA_010110895.2 Picea sitchensis
GAAGAAAAAGACAAAATGCCCTATTGGGCCAGCATCCATAAGAAAAGGAAAGTTTCCAAAGGATATCATCCAAGCCATGTAATACGAGGTGGTGTGGTCTAAGGATGTTAAGACATAGTGAAAGACAGGGGTGGATATTATTCATGGGTGCCTTTGTAGGAGGCGAGTTGTACCTATTATGGATGCAATTCTTTCCAAGCCCTTTATTGCCTTTATTCTTTCTTTTCTTTATTACTTATTCTTTCTTTTTATTTCAAGGTCTAACTAGAGGACAATGCCTTGGCATGGTGACCAAAGCTGATAGTGTTACCCACAAGTACTTTCACAGAGATGATAAGGATGACTCATGATGAGACCCCCTTTCCCTTGGCCATGCAACCAAAGGTCACTGCCTTGGCATGGTAACCGGATAATGGAAATGTCATACTGCTAGGCACCCATGAACATAATGGGTTGGCTCGTGATGAGACCCCCCATCCTCTTGGCTAGGTCTTGTTTTGTTATTTTTCTTTGGGTCCCTCTTGTTTCTTATTGAGAGGCCTTTTATTGCCTTCTTGGGGATCCCTGGGTGAGGCATCTCTAGGTTTTATTTTTATGGTTTTTATCTCTTACCAGCTTCTTTTACCCCCTGGGCCTTTAGCCCCTTCTTCCCATAGGATAAGGTGTAACCCCACAAATAGGTCATCCTAATGTCCGGACTAGGGGAATGGAATAGATGAATGGGAGATAAGATGTAAAAATGATAATATGATGGGAACGGACGATGGCTCTTCAAAATCCTCCTTGGTGTCTAACCAAAACCTATGGGTACAAGCTTGCTAGGGTACCCTGTCAATCCCCCCAACCATGGTCAAGTGGGTTAGTGTAAGATCCAAGAAGTCGTCAGAAATGAAAGGAATTTGATGCATATATCTGAAAGTTATAATGATAAAACATGACACATACCATGATACCTGGACCAATTACCTCATGGAGCAAGAGTCTTCTCCAATACAAGTCCAAGCCGAAGGTGATGGATGTTGCTGCTGCTAACAGGACAAGTCTGATGAAGAAGAAGAAATATGGGTTCTCCAGGGCCATGCTTAGGTCAATCCTACTCTCGGTACTCCATGTCTAGGACTTGTGGGCCTCGAGACATGATCTCCTAGTTATCCCATGAAATCGGGGATAACAAGACCCAAATGCTTATGGTAGATGACTATGCCTGTGCCAGTTTAGACTGCCAAGGTGATCCAGACTTGGTTCTTCCTGAGGGTTCCGAGTGGGGGGACATAGGTAAGAAAAACATTTTGTTTTTATAATGTTTTTGTGATTTTAAATATACAATGTTTTTATGTGTAATTAATCCGATGACTAATCAAATGATCTTTGATGATGCAAACATGGGACCTTACTGACCTCCAGGTTCATACCCCATCCAGAGGAAAGGGGAGAGAGACGACGTAGCAGGAGTAACTGTTGTTGACTACGAGATTCTAGAGCAGAATCTAGAGGGGCTCACAATGAACATCTTAGATGCCTCCATTGATGATATACTGAGGCATTATCAGTTCCATACAGTGGGCGTGTTTGCTTCCATTGGTTGACTTCTCAGTAAACTAGCACGAGTAGTCGCATGTTATAGCGAGGAACATCCTTGATGCTATATTTGTATATGAAGCCATGTGCTTCACATTTATGATATTTTGGTCTTCGGACAAAATGCTTTTTTCTAAATTTTTTATCGTTATATATATATGAGGCTTCTACCGGCTTACTTGTTGTATATACATAGTGTGATTGGATTTTATAAATTTCTCAAATGTCTGTGTAACACATAATTAGCCAAAGCATCTGTTAATGTATTTAGACATCTAGGAATGTGTTGATATTCAATGTAATCAAAATGACGTTCCAAGAGGTGAATTCGTAAATATACCCTTAATAATGTAGGACTTTGAATGGAGTAAACATTACTCAACTGCAGGACTAGTAACTGCGAATCGAGTCATACAATAAGATGGTGGATTCCAAGCGACACAACATCGGTCAATAATTCAATGCCTGCACTATATTTCACAATATTGTTAGTTGCATGACCAAGGCAAACACCATGTAGACTAATCAATTCATTCGTAGGTGCATAGATTGCCCAAGCAACAAATGATAAGTTCTGAGTACTACGACTAGCACCATCAACGAAGCTAATTTAGGGTAGGGAAGACACCGACATCTGGAAACCAAGCACAATGCAAGGTAAGCATCTCAAGTTCAAAACCAAACAACAAAAAATCACACAAGAGTATGATACACTAAAAGTAAAAGAACTCATGCAAAAATGACTTAAGCATGGTACTTCTTTAAGTAAATCCCATTTCGGGGCTCACTTAGAGGGATTCTATCATAATCAACTAGCTCATAAGCTCCCTTCTCCAACACACGTTTGACAATGTAAGGGCATCGCTACGTTGGCTCAAATTTATCGGCCCTAGAAAATCACGATCCTGCTCGTAAAGGAGAACTAGATCACCTTCAGAAAAAACATGTGGCTTGACATGTTTTTCATATTGGGCTTTAACATGCTTCTTCTGAGTTTCAATAACTAGGGCGACATTGCGACAGGTTTCGTCTAGTTGCATCAAATACAACAGATGATCATCTTCATAAAAGGTATTGGGGAGAAGTTCAACAACTAGTTTCAAAGACTGTATCTCACATTCAATAAACAAGATAACCTCGATACCATAAACTAGCTGGAAAGGTGTAAATTATGTGGCAGACTTAACGAACGCCCGATAGGTCCATAATGCTGAAAACAACATTGTGTGCCAACTTGTCTTATGAATTCCTATCATCTGTTGAAGCATAGTAATGAGAAATTTATTGATTGCTTCAACTTGGCCATTGGCCTGTGGATAATAGGGGTTTGATTTTTCATGGTGAAGACCCAACTTTTTAGTAAGTTCAGACATCATAAAATTCCGAAAATGGCTACCATGATCAGTAACGATAGCTTGAGGAACACCAAACCGAGTAATGATGTGATTGAATATGAACAATGTTGCAGTTTTCCCGGTGTTATCAAATGTAGGCATCGTCTCGGCCCATTTAGTGAAGTAATCCACAACTACAATGATGTATCCATGCCCCCCGACCGAGTGAGGGTTACATGTCATGAAGTCAATGCTCCATTTGGAAAATGGAACAACGGAAACTATAGGATGTAAGGGAGTCAGATGCGATCTTCTTTTGTTATTATAAGTTTGGAAAGCATGGCATTTTTGAACAGTAGTGATGCAATCCTTAAACAAAGAAGGCTAGAAATAACCCGCTCATAAGATTTTTTGGGAAGTGGCATAACTAGACATATGACCGCCACATGCTCCGGAGTGACAGTCATTCAAATCTTTCTTAGCTTCATCATCAGTGAGACATCATTGAAAAATGGAATCAACACCGCGGCGGTAAAGAGTATCACCAAGAATGATGTATTGGCGGGCTTGATATCGTATACGATGATGATTTGTACTAGATATATTGGGCCGTAAAGTTTGAGTTTGGAGATAGATGATGATATATCCATACCATACATCATCAGAACTTATTAGAAAAAGGGATTTGTCAGGTAAGGAATCCTCTACCACATTTTCTGTTTCAGTGGAGGGAAGGTCACATATCAATTCGACGAAAACCAAAGATTTCTTAGACTTAGCGCGTTCAAACTCTAAGTCAAACTCTTGGAGAATCACTATCCATTTGGATTAGTCGCCCCTGAGAAATTGTCGCGTAAGGATATGTTGCATGGGGTTGCAATAAAAAATAACAATGGTTCTGTGTAATAAGATATAATGACAAAAACGTTGGACAACTTGCACAACTGCCAAGGCCAGTTTCTCCACATGGAGGTATTTGGTCTCGGTGGTCGTGAGACTCTGAATCAAATAGTATATCACATGTTTGTCATGCGAATCATCCTCTTGGACTATGACCATGGAAATGGTAGAGTCCAAAGCAACTAAGTAGAGGAATTATTCCTGACTATAGTCAGGGGGAAACAATAATGGTGTACAGGTTAAGACAAGTTTCAAAGCTTCAAAGGCTTTGTTCATAGTATCGTCCCATACGAACTCGTAACCTTTATTGAGTAGCCGAGTGAATCCTTTTGTCAGTTCAACATAATTGGGGATGAAACGACGTAAGAAGTTTTCCTTCCCTTGCAAACTTTGAAGCTGGCATAAAGTGGAAAAAGGAGGTAGATTAAGGATGGCCTCAACCTTCAAGGGGTCTACGCGAATCCCATGTATCGACAAAATAAAACCGAGAAGTTGGCTAGACTCCACTTAAAAAACACATTTGTGTGGGTTTAAGAAGATACGGTAATAACAACAACGTAAAAAAATGGCCCTCAAATGTGTCGGGTGATATTGACGACGCATGGAATGCGCCCGTAGATTGTCAAGATAGGGTTGCACAATATGCTTAATATCATGGAAAGCGTAAGACATAGCGCGCTGAAAATTTGTGCCAGCATTCTTGAGACCAAAGGGTAATTTCTGGTAGGTAAAGGTTCCCCAAGGGAAAATAAAAGTGGTCTTGTGTTGGTCCACGGGTAAAATATTAATTTGATTATAGCCGAAGAAACCATCCATCAAAGAGAAGTTTTCACTGTCGGCACAATCGTCAACGATCTGGTCGACGAAAGGGGTTGGGTAATTGTCCTTAGGACAAGCCTTATTGATGTCCCTATAATATACACAAACACGGATGGTACCTTGTTTCTTATTCACCAGAACTAGATTGGATACCCAATCATTCAAAGCCACGAGATAGACAAAGATGACTTTAAGAAGTTTTTCAACTTCAAGCTTGATAACAACAACTTTGTGTGGGTGCACTGGGTGAAGTCTTTGTCGAATGGGTTTAGTGTCTGGGTATGTCTTAATCTCATGTACAACGATATCAAGATCGATACCTGGCATCTCTTTGTAACTCCAAGCGAAAACATCACGAAATTCTTGGAAAAGGGATTTATACGTGTGGACCTCATTAGTAGAACATGAGGCCCCCGATATGAACATGCTCCACAACTCCGGGTTTAATGGATATGTCGAGAGGGATGGTGGGGGAAATTTTTCTCAATTTCCCTTCGTACAAAATATTGTGTGATGACTCAGGAACTGAAGAAATGACAACAATGGTCGACAGAGTCGAAATCCGTTGGTAACTCTCTATAATGTCACGCTCTATAAAGAGAATGGAGCGATGATTCCCATCATCCCAAGGAGTGTCTTCCATACACATGACCGACATGATCATCTCATCCGTAGGAAAAATCAAGTGAAACTAATCAGGAGATGAATCACATAGAGAAGGAGAGGAGGGGGTTGTCGATTGAATATCTTGGTAAGCGGATTTGATCAGACTTAAAGGAATCTTGTTGTCGTAACGAAGGTAATCACTAGGTCTAGGTACTACCCATGGGTCATATGATGTAGGGATTTCAAAAACAGTGGTGGATATCATGTTAATAGAGGCAACGAAGGGAGGGGGAATATCGGGTGGTGGGATTGGAAATGTACCCATGAAAGTTGAATCTTTCAAAAGACCCACTCCGACATTCTCATAACCAAGGGGTGTCTTCAAGATAAAGGGAATGTTGTTAATACGGGAATCAGAATTAAAGAAAGTCAGTTGGTCAACAGTAACGAACTTTCCTTGGTGCAGGAAACGTAACACATGGAAAAGGGTATACACAAATGCATGCATAGAATCAATCCAACTACGACCAATTAAAAGGTTATAATCAAGAGGTGCATCGAATACCTCAACCTCAATATTGATTGATTTACCTTCCAACGTAATAGACAATGAGGGAAGAACACTGTAGGGTTTAAATACTGTACCATTGAAGGCCTTAAGTGTATTGTGTGATTCAGTGAGGGTAGGAGAGCCAATGGCTTTCCAGCAAGTGATGAACATGACGCAAGTCGAGGCTTCTTCATCAATAATAGTTCTGCATATATTCTTGTTTTCAACAACAACTTGGATCTGAAATGCTAACTGAGGAGGAAGCTTTGGAACGCAATCTTCCAAGTCAAAGATTATTAGATTAGTGTCTGTGGGATCAATTCCACGAATGGCCTTTAAAAGTTCCTTCCGTTGAGTAGGGAAACTTTGAAGTACTTTGAGAGATGACATTGCGGATGGTGCTTGCGCAAGATCTTCTACAATACTATAGTTTTGGGCAGCACGTGCGTGAGGATTGAATGCAGAATTTCGAACAACACCTTTGGGAGGAGGGAAAAGAATTGTATCGAGACCCGATATTTTGAGATGAAGAGGACCATTGGGAGGTGAACTTGGGGGAGAAGTTTGAACCAAGGAAGGTGGCATATCATCAAATTTCTCTTTTGATTGAGAGTAATATTTGGCTTGAGTTGCGACTGCAACTTCGTTCTTTTTAGAATTACCAGTACACATAAGGACGTAAGATGAGGTAGAAGGAGAAGTTTGGTCATGGATGACCAGTTGAGCTTGTTGCTAAGAAGGGAAAGATTGTGACAAAAAGACAGGTGTAGAAGGCTTCCCAGTCCCTTGGAGGAACTTAGTAACCTAAACATGTCTTGGACAATCTTTCGTGTAATGATTGTCACCACAAATAAGGCAGGGGTAACAAGGTTTACATTTATCTTTCTCATCAACGGTTTGTGTTTTGGTTTTATTAGATTCTGGATTATTATTCTTGTCCTCCTTGTTCTTACCCTTCCCTTTCTTTTTATTTTGATTCTTTCCGGTAGGCGTGGATTGAACAGAATTAACCTCGACAGTCTTACCGATAAAAGGAGCAGGAGTAGGAGTGTTTTGTGCATTAGAATTATTAGATTTGGGATTGGTGTGACCGATGTGTGTAGATTGGGTCTCATCATGAAAGGTGTCGATCACACCATTAACAACATGAGAAGATGTTGGAGGTGTTGTGGAAGGACAAGGATTGTCAGGGATCAAATCGTAAAGTGTTCCTGTTTGTGAATAAACAAGATCGAGATATTGAGAACAAATAATGGCCTGCTCTTCTGTGACAACACCACCCATGGTGACATCATGAGTGATAGGTCCAATGAGTGATTTGGTAAACCACTCGACCAATAGTTGGTCGGGAAGGGGAACTTTGATTAAACATCTTCTCCTCATCCACTCATGGATGTGATTATAAATATGAGTGGATGAGGATTGCTTGAAAGAAATCAAAATTTTGGTTTCCATTTCGTATTGAATCGACAATTGGTAATGTGTCAAAAAGGCCATGGCTAGGGTGTTAAAGTCATTGAAGAATCCTCTCGGTAACTCGATGTACCATTTTGTTGCCGAAATCATTC
This sequence comes from Picea sitchensis, assembly GCA_010110895.2. NCBI lineage: Eukaryota > Viridiplantae > Streptophyta > Pinopsida > Pinales > Pinaceae > Picea > Picea sitchensis. The sequence goes on from SNQJ01S0033248.1 coordinate 106,420, forward strand.
GTTGGAAAACTCATAATATGATGGAGTCATCCATCAAGGAGTTGGATGAACACCATAGAAAATTCATAACATGATTATTCAGATCTTCTCTTGCTCAACTGCCAAATTTAGGAATGTCGGACGGTAACTTGGCTGGTATGACAGGCCAATAAGGAGAATGTAAGATAGGATCATTCAAAATCCTAGACAGATAAGGGAAATCCAAAGTGGCCAAGAAAGGCAATTCTCGGTTCACTTGTGGAAACTGGTAGTTTTGATGGGGAAGTCCCGTAGGTATACCAGTAGGACCATAAGCAGTCTGCAAATAAGGAGACAGTCCTGACAAATTTGGTTGTGGAGGATTTTGAGGTGTATAGCCCATAGGGTTGGGTTGATTAGAGACATTCTGTTGAAAAGGAACACTATATTGAACATTCTGACCCCAAGTGGGATTCAAAGAACCTGGATACGGTTGACCGAGGTTATGGGGTACAAAAGAGTTAACTTGAGGATGTTTCCCCCTACACAGTTGTGGATTCCCTTGGAAAGGAAGGTTCCAAAGTTGAGATTGTGATCCAGACGCGTTTTGTCCATAAAGTGGGTTATGGAATCCAACCTGAGGTTGCCCCCCAAGCTGAGGTTGTGGCCCAATTTGAGGTTTCCCCCTAGCTTGGGGTTGACCTCCAACAGGAATATGGAAACCAGAAGTGATAGAAATATCGGTGCCTCCAAGAAGATTGGAGCCACTAAGGCCAGATCCTGCAAGCAAAGGTGGAGGAGGAACATAAGGCCCTCCAGAGAGAACCTAGGTAGGTGTAGGAACAAAACCAACAACAACATTATACCCAGGAGGAACAAAAAGTCTAGAACCTCTGGATGGAACCTGGGTAGGGATAGTAATGGAAGTATTCAGAGCTTTATACCTAAGGGGAAGTGATGGATTTGGTCTAGATGGAAGTGGTGTCCCAATTAGAGATTGGGAGATAACCACATTTCTGGTATGAATCGTGGTAGCTTGTGGGACCATAGTAGAATGGGCCATCTGGAGAGTAGGAATTGAGTGAGAACCAATCAATAATTGGTCTGAAACGACGGTCACATTACTGGTAGTACCAGTAAAATGGTCTAGAGGTATTGTATAGGTAACAAACATCTCAAGCACTTGTGATGCCATAGGCTGATCATGACACACTCCTAGGTTACCGTACAGATAATGTATTTTCAAAGGAATGGAACTAGGAATGGAAGTTCCTGCAGCATGAGCAGGGTCCTAAATGATTCACTTTGAAAAAGTGGATCTTCTACTCCAGATCCTGTGTTAGGTCCGGTGGGTACTTCAAAATTTTCGTCAACAACAATTTCTCCTAATGAGTTCACTAGTTGGTGATGAAATCCAATGTCACGAAATCAATACAAGAAGGGGTTGGGATAAGCAGGTGGAAAGGTTACGTTGATGACCTTCTTAACAGACTTACACCCTGGTGCAATCTCCCACAAATAATCGTGGGTATACCCTCCAAGGAGCCCGAGTGAGTTTGGCCAATGTCGATTCTAGGTACTGTGAAGACTTGCCCCTCCACGGTCACCTTGTGTAAAGACACTAAAGAGATAGGCTACTAAGGTTACCAACTACAACAGTGATGCCTGGGGAAATGATCGACAATCCAATCCATGCGCAAAGGCAGGGTATCTAGCCTGAAATCAACTTGAAAGGATTTCACTCATAATTGTGGGTATACCTTCAAGCGACCCCCATAATATGTGAAATATCTACACCAAGACCAACAAAGTAGGGTGAGTAACTCTTCCAGTCTTAATGCGACCTCAGGTTTGACCCTTGTGTGAGAAGGGCTTCCCAGAACAAAATGTAGCGATTGTATTTGAACTCTCCCTATCACAAGATATTATTGTGTGTTTTGATGCTTTGAAGAGTGTGCCTTACAATGACGTAGATCCCCTGCCCTCGAGCCGAGATCCGCACAGGATCTTCACTAAAACCCCGCCAAGGGTTAATAAAACCCTTTGTTTGAGCCACAAAGGACTTCGGGTTTCGGGAGTTGGAGAGTCCCGATATATCCCACAGCTCTAACAAATGCCGAAATGTGAATTGTCAATGAGGGTTGACCGCTCCAACACACACCACCTGTTGCCACTAAATTCGGCTTTTCGGGACTTGAGCGAATGACCCAACGATCGTTCCTCTTACCTTATGATTCCCCAAATTCTGAAATGCCGGAATGCCGAAATGGGCTCAACGTCCCATGAAATGCGCGATCGATGGCCTTTCGGGACGCCACGTACCAGAAGTTTGCGATTCTCGATCCCAACTCACTTGTCGCACCAATTCCTGAATTTCGAAATAGCGACCCTTTTTCAGGATTTCATGTATCGAGAGTTTGAAACTCTCGGTTCCAAAAATCAGTTGTCTCCTCTACTTCCCAGACCCCTAAATGATGAAATGATGGGATTCCATTCCAAAGAAACTTCACATTTCACGACTTCGGGGTTTTCAGTGCAAAGCGCCCTGACTCCTTGTCATCAGGGTTTCCAAAATGTTGAACCCTGAAATGCCGAAATGCCGAAATGCCGATGTTTCTCACTAAAGGCACGTCACATTTCGCGACTTCAGAGGTTTCAATGCCAAGGGTCCCGATCCTTTGTCATCAAAATTTATGGTATGCCGAACCCTGAAATACTGAAATTTCACCCTTAGCAATCCTTTCTACGATTCAGGTTTTTTAAAGTGACCAAGGATTTTGGTCTGCACTTCGGACTTACGGATACCAAAATTTTGAAATGATCTGACGACTCAAACTGATCATGATCAATGGTTCACATTGATTCTTGATGTCAGGGTGGCAGATTCGTCCAACTCCTAACCACCTTGCAGCTCCTCTGGATCCTACGGTCCTCGTGACTTCGCGAGTTCTCCACAGAGAATTCTGACCACCCGATGCCCTCCTCAATGACTTGTGTCCAAACGACTCGGTGTTCTCCCATATGAACTTGATTTCTATGCGACGGTTTCGATCTCCATCTCCCTTTGAACACTTTAAAGGCGTTATCTCTCCTGAGCTTCCACTTGCAACTCAAGCCTCCTCAAAAGGATCCCTGCTCGCACTCCTTGCGGAAAGTTTTCAAATAACCTCTGATTATTTGAGTCTCTGACCCTGTGCACTCTTTTCAATAGTGGTCCTTTAATCTTCCTTTTGGATTTATAAAATCCAAGGCTTCAACTGGCCTGCGCACACCTTGCACGACTCTGTGCTTCCAGCTGGTATGAGAACAACAATATCTCTCCTGAGCTTTCTGAGATAAAACTCAGCCCTCGCCAACACACACCTTGCGGACGTTCACTGCACTCCTTGCAGGAATTCTCAGGAAGAGAAAAAATTGAAACTCATTCTTCTCCTCTCTCAGACTTCATACACTCAAGATGAAATCATACACATAACACAACATTGAAACAAATGCATACAGAGAACCAAATCAACTGTAAACATACCATTCAACAAATGTAAATAGTAAGTATCATAACACCATGAAATTTGAGTCAAAGCTTCATATATTAACTCAAGTGCTCCTGTACATGGGTTCTTCTCTACAACTCTTTGCTATAGCTCTACAGCTTATGAATTATGAATGATCATCAAAATATACAATGATACAAGGGTGAGGGTGTCTGTATCCGTTTTCCCTCCTATGCTTCTAAATTGTTTAATCTAACATTTATACCTACCTACTTTACATTAACAGAATTAAATGCCTAATACTTTCGGTAGATGAGAGTAATCTCTCCAGATCGGTTCATATCTCCAAGACATAAATGTAAATACGCCTTTTCCTAGTTATTACATTAATGCTTCAAATTTCAAAATTTAAAACGTTTTCATAAAAACGTGCTCCTTTTTCCCATCTGTGCATCCAACTGTTCCTTTGGCTAGGCATGTGCTTCGGATTTGGCTTTGTATGATGCTCCTGCATCATACTCCCTCGCTTGAAAATTTTCATGAACTCTTGTTCATGAGCTCTTGCACGGTCTGTCCATGCCTATGAATTGTTGCTTCATCCTCCCAACTAGCATCTTCAAATGGATGTCCCTTCCATTTGACCAAGTATTCAAAATACTCTTTTCTCCTGGTCTTTTTTCTAATCCTCTTGTCAATTATGCTTTCCATCTATGGCTTTTCAGCTACAGGCATTTGTTTTGTCCATTGAATTTATTTATGTTCATCTTCTGCTCCTGCTTCTTTAGCTCTGTAATGGTACAAATCCACGACATTGAATATCGATGAGATTCCGACCCCATCGGGTAATTCAATCTCATATGCATTTGCCCCAAATTTCCTTATGACCTTGCACGATCCAATCTTTTTCATCTTCAACTTATTATACGTTCCCCTTGGGAACCTCTCCTTCCTCAGATGCGCAAGAATCAGATCACCTACTTCAAATTGAAGTTCTTGCCTATGTTGATCTGCTCTTCGTTTGTATTCTTGACTTGAACTCTGAAATCGCTCCTTAACTCGGCTATGAAGCTCCTTCATTCCTTCTGCAAAGTCCTCTACACTAGCACTTGTGAATTCATCTTGATCTACCTCTTTCAATTCAGAAACTCCTCTTGGCTACATTCCATATACAATATGGAATGGACTTTGCCCCGTGCTTCTATTGAGTGAATCATTTTAAGAAAATTTCTCCTGTGGTAGAATGTGATCCCATTGACTGTGGTGTTCAGTCACTAAGCTCCTCAACAAATCTCCCAAGCTCCTATTTACGACCTCTGTCTGTCCATCCATATGAGGATGATATGTTGAGCTAAAAGACAAACTTGTCCCAAACTTCTTCCATAAGGTCCTCCAGAAATTCCCTATGAACTTGGTATATCGATCAGAAATGATACTCTTTGGCAAGCTGTGAAGTCTGACAACTTCCTTGAAAAACAGGTTCGCAATATGAGTTGCGTCACTGGTTTTCTAGCATGGTATGAAATGTGCCATTTTTGAAAATCTGTCGACTACCACAAAGATCAAATCATATCCTCTTTGTGTCCTTGGCAGTCCCAATATGAAATCCATGCTCACTGCATCCCATGGCCTTTCAGGTATGGGCAATGGTTGGTATAACCCTGTGTTCTACCTTTTTCCTTTCGTGTGCTGACAAATTCTACACTTGTCCACAAATTTCTTAACATCTGTCCTCATCCCTGGCCAAAAATATGAGCCATTCAACTTTGAGAACGTCTTGTCATGACCAAAATGTCCGACCAATCCTCCACTGTGTTTTTCCTTCAGCAGATTCTCCCTCATGGAGAATTTTGGAATACATAGCTGATTTCCCCTTAACAATAATCCATCCTGGATCATTTATTCATTCCATTGGCTTCTGTCCCTGAGAATTGGATTCTCAGATGCCTCATATGCCTCTTTAAAATATGGGTCATCCCTGTACATTTCTTTGAGGTTATCAAAACCTAAAGTCTTGACTCTGAATTCTTGCATAAGAAAACATTTCCTACTCAAAACATCAACAACTTTGTTAGCAGTTCCAAAAATATGCTTAATCACAAAAGTAAAATTTTGCATGTATTCAACCCATTTAGCATGTTTTTGTTTCAACTTCTCCTGTCGAGTCATGAATTGCAAAGCGTGATTATCGTTGTACAAAACAAACTCCTTGGGAACCAACTAGTGTCTCCATTTCTTCAATGCTTGTATGATGACATAGAATTCTTTTTCATATGTGGAGTACTTAACCTTCGCTTCATTCAATTTTTCTGAAATAAGATTTACTTGCAATCCATTGTCAACAAGTGTGTCTATCTTAGTGTGTTTTGAGATGAATCATATATGAAATAGTTAATTTATTTTCCTTTCATCATGGATTACATTAGCCTTTGAAGAAGAAGCACATTAACTATAACTAGCAACAAAAAATATACCTTTGATGCCCATAGTTGTAACCTTAGTTTCATAACCAGAATCTGATCCAAGATCCCGAACTATGGTTGTGGTCTTATTTTTACCTCTTTGATGTCGAGCCCAATTTGGATTCAATTTTGGATGCAATATCCAACAATGATACTCACAATGTCCTTTCTTCTTACAATGATAACAAGATGGTTTCTCATCATCCTTCTTCATTGTAGTAGTTCGTTTGAGTTTCTCCTTCCCTTTGTTCTTGCCTTCTTTTGGATGAACATATTTCGTTGAGAAACTCTCATGGTCATTCATTCTACCTGACTCAAGGTGAGTTGCTTGTACACTAACTTCATCAAGGTTAGTCAGATTAAACATGAGTATTGTATGCTTAAAATAATCATGTAATCCACCTATATAATTTAACAATTTTTCTTGTGTGTACAAGGGAATGCCTACTATCAAATATTTTTTCCTAAACTCTTGAGTATACTCCTGTACACTTTGTTCTTTATCTTGCCCTAGGTTTTTCCAATCCAGTATCTCTTGTTGCATGTAGCCTAATGGATAAAATTGTTTCTTTATTGCAGAAATAAACTCACACCAAGAGGAAATTATTTTACTCATTTGAAGAAGATATTCACGAGTCTTACTCTCCCACCAGATCAAATTCGTGTCTTCCAGTCAAAGAGTGGCTAGTTGGATCTTTTCATTTCCATAAACAATATTTTGAATCCTACAATAAACTTCAAGATGCTTGATCCAATTATACAACGTTTTTGCATTAAGTTCACCATCATAAATTGGAAAATCAAACTTAACATCAAATGTCAATAGAGGCTAATTAGAAGGAGTTTTCTTAGAATGTTTTTTTAAAGAAGAGATTCCACTCGAACTAGAACAAGAGGATTAAGATGACGAGGATGGAGGATTCTTAGGAGGGTCACCACCATCTCCTTCAACTTTTGCAGTTGTCCCGATGGAACACCTTCCTTGTCCTTCTTTTGGTCCCCATACAATGCTTCAAATAAATCCTCCTCAAAACCAAAAGGACGTCCTTCTCTTGGAAATGAAATTTCTCGTCTTTGGAATATGCATCCAATTTTTGGATTAACTTCTTCAAGTGATCCTTAACCATGCTTAAAATTGAGCCTCGTTAACATTCACCACTTTGCAAATCCTGTCAAACCAGATTTGATATCAAACTTGATTTGAAATTACACTGACTTAATTTGCAAATTATAAATGTGAATTAACTTAGACCAAACTTATAAAACACTTAATGAACAAATTGAAAGGATGAATTGAATAAATGAACAACAAAATCAAAGATAGAAGACACAAGCAAGTTGATAATGGAGTTCACCCATCCTGGGCTACGTCTCTGGGTCCGCTTCCAATGGGTGACCTCTCCATTAAGATATCAGATGATTGATTACATCAAATGGTTCTACAACCTCCAAAAATTATGTCTTTGTCCTCTTTAGGAATGCTGCAAGATACTTGGGAACAACTTTCCATTCTCTTCCTACACTAAAAAATGCCTAACAATGCTTATTCTCCAACTTTTACAACATAAACAACACTTTAAAAAGACATTATGTCGAATACTTTCAACATATACACACCATATTCCATGGTAAAAGTGATGGATTAAATACCAAAAGGTCACGGGTTCAAATCCTATTCTTATTGGGATCTTCCGGGCTATGAAAACATTTCAATTCAAATAAAATATTTCCCACTTACTATACCAAGCAATACTTGTTGGTGTATTGGTTAAAAGTGTTTGTTGGTAGCATAGAGGTTGGGGGTTCAAACTGCCCGCCTGACCTTTCCTTGGCATATAATATAAAAAAATATATTTCGTAGTGTTTGTTTCTTATACAAATGATATATGTGGCCCATTGGTAAAGTTGTGGTGTTCATTGCACAAAGGTTGGGGGTTCAAACCACCCTGCCAACTTTTCCACCAAAATAAAAATATTTAATATTTAAATAAAATATTACACCCATAGTTAATAAGACATATGTATGGTGTGTTGTTAATCCATTGAAATGATGCCAAAGAGGTATGGGGTTTGATCCACCCACCCGACATTCCCGGGGTAGATAATCCCCTTTTGGGAAAATAGGGGTTGCCACGTGGCATCCTCTGATTGTTCCATGTGGTGGCCCCGTAACCTACATAGTCAAACCAACACGTCATTTTCACATTATCCTACCACATCATCCACCTGCAACCTCATATTTCCATGTCATCCTACCACGTCAACATATGTACCGCTTATTCAGCATGCCACGACAACATCCATACAACCCAGTCAACATGCCACCTTGGCATCCCTACAATCCAGTTAAAAACCCACATCAACATCTGTACTGCCACCTATCATATATTTAATAGTATGTACTTCCACATGTCACATCGGTACTTACGCATATCAGTTTGTGGTGACTCCTTTTTTCATGTTTGAGAAAAACTTTAGAATGCATAACTTTCTCATACGACGTCGGTTTGAGCCCATTCAAGTTGCATTGGAAATCTATCGAAAATCTCTTTGACATGGATACATTTTCATCAGAATTTGAGAACATCAATTTTATCGATCAAAATCCACTTAGATCACCAAGAGGATGCATATTGTGTGATTACATGTGTTTCTCTTGCTTCCACATGTGTGACTCAGTTAACTGATGATTGCATGGATCAATTAACTAGAACTAGGTGGTATATTACTTCGGTTTATGTCAATGATTGTCTAGATATTTCTAGATCACTACTATGGAAACTTCACTTAGCCATGCAAAGTATATCATGTGTATTTTACCATTTTACTCAACAGTTAATACACTTATTGCATTCTACTCTCCTTTCTTCTCTCTCGCAAACTTTGTGTGTTCATTGTCTACTATTTAGGTTCATTGTGAAAACTTCACATGGTATTAGAGCCTTGATTGCTAGGAGAAAGCACATAAGAATTTATATTTTCAAGTATAGGAGGAATATGCAATCATAAAATATCGATTACTCATTAGTAATACTTCTCACTCCTCATAACTACTTTGAGTGGAAGTTGAAAATTATGCATTAGCTAAGATGCAGAGGCTTGTACCGGATTACTATGGCGATAGATATTGAGCCAACTTATGTTGTCAAGAAGAACAAGTATCTCAACCACATGGATGAGGCCTATGGCCTCCTTAGTGTTTCTATGTCCCCCGAGCTTCTATTTCACATTGAATCTTATACTAGACAAAATGAGTTTTGGACCAAGTCGGACGATCTCTTTGGAAAATAGGATGAAATGATAGGCCATATGCTCGAGGTCGAGCTGAATTCCTTAGATCTGAGGAATTTTGATAACATATGGGACTTCTTTATGAATTTCAAGTCCCTCCTCCTTCATAGAAATGGATGTGATGTTGACAAATCAACTCAAGAAACCTAGTTGATCCTTTCTATTATGGAAAAAGTTGGTCTGGATTATATTGGTTTTGTCTCATCTTTCCATACAAACAAATTCACTTTAGGATCAACCTGGATTTTTTTTATATTATATAAGTTTATTGAATCCCTCATGCATGATAAAGACAAACTCATCAAGATGGGGATAATCAAGGGATCCAATGCACATGCACTTTCTATGCATGAGAGTAGTAGGGCATGCAATCTAAAGACCAAGCAAAAAGACAAGGTAAAGGAACATGCAAAGCTAAACAATGAAGGGTATTCCAAGCCCTTCCTTGATTCCTCAAGCTCCAAAGGTGGAAAAGGAAAGTAAGGGAAGACCAAATGTGGTTATCATCCTAATTATGCATGCATGAAGAAACAAATTGATCTGATGGCGTAGATTCTTTAGAATAACAACCTTGGGAATGAAAGCATCGAAGTTGTCAAGAAGAACAAAGAAGATCAATCCATATGAGATAAATCTCATGCATTGATTTCCATGAACTCTTCTCTCGATGCATAGATCTTAGATTCAGGTGCATCCCACCATATGGAAACAATAGAGAATGTTTTATTTTCTATTTCTACATGCACGGGTCCTCCCATCCTCATGAGAGATGGTACCCCAGTTGAGTTCATTTGCCAAGGGAGAGTCTAAGAACTCCCACACATAAGTTTTTAGAAAGTATTGCATGTTCCAAAACTCTCTATGAATCTACTCTTCGTTTATCAAATAACGCATTCTGGTATAGGAAAAAGGGTGGAATTCACACTTGATTCCGTAACCATATCTAATATGTGTGATCATTCCACAATTTTTGTTGGTGAGGTAAAAAACTAATCTCGTTTGCATACTTCAGTAAGTTCATTTATAAATATGATTATGCTTTACTACTGACACATATTGATGATACTATTAGATTGTGGCACGAGAGATTCATCCATGTAAACTTGAAATACATGCAACAACTATGCAAACAATAAATGGTCATCGACTTTCCCAACATACATTTTTCCAAAGCAGTTTTTCAAGGATGTGTTCTTGGAAAATATCCTTGGGAGAAGTTTGAGAAAGGGAAGGCCTATAGGGCCTCCTCTCCTTTGGAGCTCATCCATAGTGATTTGATGGGACCCTTTCCTCATTTTTCCATCAATAAAGAAAGGTATGTTCTTACATTTATTGATGATTTGTTATGATACACTTGGGTGTATTTTATCAGACATAAGTCTGAGGTTTTTTAGCATCTCAAAGACTTCAAAGCACGTGAAGAGACTCAATATGGGAGAAATATCAAAATCCTCCACATAGACAATGGGGGGGAATATGTGAACTAAGATGTCCATCATCTTTATTTAGAGGTAGGTATACAACTATAGCACACGGTACCTTACACTCCACAATAGAATGGAGTAGCTGAGAGGAAGAACAGATCCCTCAAGGAGATGGCCACTTGCATGTTGCAAGAAAGAAATCTACTACCAAAGCTTTGGGACGAGTCACTTAACTATGTCATCCACATTCAAAAAATATCTCCTCATAGATCTGTCAAGGATAAGACTCCCTATGAGGCATGGAGCGGAAACAAACTAGAATTCACCCACTTCTGAATATTTGGATTACACACATGGGCCCGTGTACCCTCTAAAAAGAGGAAATCATTAGATACACATAGTATTACATGCATTGTCGTGGGATATTCAAATGGTGTTAAGGGTTACAGGTTACTTGATCCCTCTACGAATAGGCACATCATTGAGCACAAATTTTAGTTTGAGGAGAGTCCCTTGCATGCACCATTGGATCCACATCCAAATACCTTAGCACCACTGCCTGCACCAGACATCAGTGATGATGAGTCCCCTCACTCAAATCATGGTTTATATATAAGCTCTAAATCTGATTTGGAATATGATGAGAATGATGATGATGAACATGCAAATGTTGAGCCACCACATATGCCCAAGTGGGAACAGACCAACCTACATGTAGTAGGAGGTCTTGTAGGGAAACCAGTGGATTAGAGGAGGACGAGGTCTCAGTTTGAGGATCCTCTTCATGAACTCACAACTATTGAACCAGTGATTCCCATGTATTTCTATATGGTTCTAGCTTCAAAACCGTAGACCTATGCAGAGGTTGTAGGGAATCCCTTCTAGGAAGTCGCTATGCATGAGGAGTACAACTCTCTCCCCGAGAACCAAACTTGGGTTCTGGTTTCGCTTCCTTTGGATAGGAATCTTGTCAAATGCATATGGGCCTATAGGAACAAGAAGGAAGAAGACGAACATGTGAGAAGGTATAAGGAAAGATTGGTTGCCAAATATTTTCACCAAATCCATGAGACAGACTATGATGAGAACTTTTATATATAGAAAAGATGGAATCCATATGATTTTCCCTTTCCATTGTGGCAGCCAGGGGGTGGGAATTTCACTAGATAGAAATGAAGAATTATTTTATTCATGGGTATCTCTTAGAGGATATTTACATGGAGTAGCTACAAGGTTTCATTCAGAACTCATCCTTAGTATGCTAACTGGAGAATTCCCTCTATGGCGTCAAGCAGGCACCTACAACATGGTATGTGAAGATGGATGCCTACTTCCTCTCTTGACACTTTTTCAGATCCAAACATCTACATGTTGAGGACCTCAAACTCCTTACTGATCTTAGTTCTCTATGTTGATGACCTTATAATCACAGGAATTTTGGCCTCATCAATTGATGAGGTCAAAGGAATTTTGTATGATGGGTTCTCTATGACCGACATGTGTCCAATGCATTATTTCCTTTGTCTCAATATCACTCAGGATGCTCCAAGAATCAAGCTATCTCAAACTAAGTATGCCTGGGATCTCTTAGTTAGATTCCACATGACCGATTGCAAGTCAACAAACACACCATTTATGTCTGGGGTACACATTGAGGATGGGAAGGATAGACTGGTAGTGGACATCACCTTGTATCGACAACTTGTGGGGAGCCTGATATATCTCACCCATACCTGGTCAGATATCTCATATGCAGTAGGGGAAGTTTCCAGGTACATGCAAGATCCGCATGAGCTACACTGGAAGGCTACCAAGTTCATCCTTAAATATGTCAGGGCACCACTGGTTATGGGATCCATTATGTAGCATGTTGTGCATTGGATCTCATGGGCTTCACTGATTCTGATTGGGCTAGTGATAGCACAGATCACAGGTCCACTTATTGGTGCATGCTTAGTTGGGGTTCCAGTCTCATCTGTTGGTTGAGAAAAAAGAAGTCATCTATTTCTCTATCGTCAACAGAGTCTGAGTACATAGGAGTAATCAATGTCATGATTTAGGCACTTGGCTTCAAAAATTCCTCACTGATCTCTACATCTAGTTTCATTGTTCGACTGTCATTTGGTGTGATAATCATAGTACTCTCAAGTTCTACAGATACCCCATGTAGCGATAGTGGACCAAACACATCAAGATCCATACACATTACATCAGAGAGTTTGTACATGATAGTTATATCATCAATTTGCATTATTTTCCATCTTCCAAACAGATTGCAAGCATCTTCACCAAGACATTTATTGAGTATAAGTTCCACTTCCTATGTGATTGTCTTGGAGTGAAGGACACAATTTCTTAGAAATTGTCTTTCCTTCTTCATTTTTTGCTACATTGTACTTTGAGGGGTGGTTTTCCCATGAGGTTTTCCCTCTTTATTATATTTTTTTGTTGTTTCATTCTTATATTTTTTGCACAATGGGTACCTAACATGGCCTTGGCTTCCAGGACCCATTCATCATGTACACCTTAGTAGTGTTCAAGGGGTGTGTTGGTGATTCAGATTATTTTCGGCACGAAATGCGAGTGGATATATAATAAAGAAATGTACAGCGATATATAATATATCCAATAATATAACAGATATATATCATATATATAACCATAAACACAAAGATACAATAATACATAATTTCTATTAATGAGTGAAATGTACAAAACTGTAGAAATACAGAGTGAAAGACTCACTAGAATGGTGGCAACTTATCTCTGAGAAGAGATGTGATGGATACATTCATTCAAAAGAAGATGGTGATGTCTACAATGAGGATCTAGAGGCCTTTTTAACATATAAAATCCAAAACCCTAACCCCAGAAGATGAAAATCCAACAAGTTTGTGGACCCCCTTTTGGGTAGTTTGGTGTATCAACTTCCTGGGGAGTAACTTTGGCATACGATCTTTGTTTGGGGCATATGATAGCTCGTTGGAAAGGTATTTATGAGGATCTTAATTTCAAAATATAAATAATTCCTTTGGCTATGATTGAGGTTCCCTATCATGAAAAAGTCTCGTTTAGGCCCTGGAAGTTTAGGTCCCGAAAAACTGCTAAAAATAGTAAATTGCCAAACAACTTTTTTGAGCCAACTAGAATAGGTGGGTGGACACCGATATCCACCTGAATCAATCCTCCCTCCTTAGGAAGAAATGGTCTCCATTGCATTGAGTTCCCGGGGGATAGGGGGAAGCATTTGTTGAATATGAACCTTGGTGAGTTGCTTGCCTTGTTGGATAATTTGCATTGCTTGTCTTGTAGAAGGTTGTCGATAACATGATGTTGGAAGGGTTGGACATTTTTAACCAATCTAGCTGCATGATATGACTATGTGTAGAAAGAATCTTTGTTCTTTGCTTCAATCTTGTCGACCTGATTCTTTTGGATAGAAGGTGCTTGGAATGAAGCTATAGTGGTTGTAGTGTCCTTCTGTTCACATTTTGAACATATTGTGAAGAGGTTGAATGTTGTAGCATGAGATATTACTTTTCAGCAATGTTTCAAAGGTACAATAGTCAGAACTACCTTTGGTATCCTGTAGAGATGACCCCCCAGAGTAACAATAACACTACAAGGTTGAGACTCATAAATAACATGAAGCTTCCACATATATGGTTGGACCAAAAGAACATCACAAACATCCAATGGGGAAACATCACATAATACCTCATCCTTGAAGGGCTTGATGTCATATGACAAGCGACACTGTTGGATGAAATAGATATCTTGTCCCTGGCGAAGCCACCCGATGTTGTATGGTTGCGGCGTGTGGTGTTGTCGATAATCCCAATTGTTTGATGACCTTTGCTGAGATGAGGTTCTTATGGATTCCACTATCAACAATAAAATGCAGTGGGGTCCCATTCACCCACATATGTGAATGAAAAAGGTGCTACCCATCTTCAGTGTTGTGCATGGGGATTTTTTGGAAATCGCACCACTTTCTAGTGTCCTTCTTCATCTTTCTATTACCCTTCTTTTCCCATGGCTTGGACTAATTTTCTAGAGGCTAGTTGTTGGGTCATATTTACCATACTTTGGTTGTTGCGAATTTGCAGGCCCAAACTCCCATTTGTTCTAGTTCCTAAATTTCTGCTCTATTTTGACAACATATCAATAGGCAGCTCCCAGTGATGAGATGTCCATAAAATCCATTTCAGTTTGGATGTACCTATGTAGAGCCCCGCAGTATTTTAGAACCATATGTCGCTCAGAGTCTTTGATACCCAGCTTGGTGTGAAAGGTATGGAAATTATTTGTGAACTCTAGCACTTTTTGGCCCCTTTCTTTCCGCAGTGTGGTCCATCTCATGTACTGGTCGTCATAGTTACCAATGGGGTAATATTATTCCTTGACCACATCTACAAAAAAATCCCAGGTGGGATCGGCCCCATATATTCCAGACTCATTTGTGGAACTTTTCTTCCAGTAATTTTCCCACCAATTTTTTACACGAGGGAGAGACTTAAGGATTGTGAAGGTGATATTTTCCCTATCGAAAAAATTGTGAACAGATAAATAACCTTCTAGCATATTTAACCATTTTTCTAGGGCATCCACATCTATCTGTCCTTCAAATACAAGAATATCAAAATTTACTTGTACCTTAAAAGGGGAGGTGCCTACAAAGTGTCTGATTGATGAATACATGCATTTTTTTATTAGCAGGCATTGAAGGACGTGGGAAAAATTCTCCATCATTTGGTCCCTATGTCGCATGAGAGCTTGCTCAAGCAACAAATTAATAGAATATTTTTCTCTATCGTTTTTCTTTTCTTTCGCCATGGAAGGTTTCTTGGGGGTGAAAGAGAATTTTTTCTCAAGAGAGACAAGATTGAGACCCAACTTTCTATACTCGTACCTCATCGGGGACATGCACTGAAAAACGATCAAGAGAAGCCTGCTCTGATACCACTAATATGGATTATTTTCGACACGAAATGAGAGCAGAGATATAATAAAGAAATGTACAAAGATATATTAGATATTCAATAATATAAAAGATATATATAAGATATATAACCATAAGCAAAGAGATACAATAATACACAATTTCTATTAATGAGTGAAATGTACAAAATGTAGAAATACAGAGTGAAAGACTAGCTAGAATAGTGGCAACTTATCTCTGAGAAGAGATGTGATGGCTAAAATCATTCACAACAAGATGGTGATGTTTAAAATGAGGATCTAGAGGAATTTTTAACATAAAGAAAATAAAAAATCCTAACCCCAAAAGATGAAAAGCCAATAAGTTTGTGAACCTCGTTTTGGGTATTTTGGTGTATCAACTTCTCGGGGGCCTAACTTTGGCATACAATATCCGTTTGGGGCACACGATAGCTTGTTGGAAAGGTATTGACAAGGAGATTCATTTCACAAGATTAATAACTTCTTTGGCAATCACTGAGGTGCTCAATCATGAAAAATCATCATTTAGGCCCTCAAAATGGCCCCGAAAGTTTAGGACTTGAAAACCTGCTAAAAATAGTAAATTTCCAAAAAATTGTTTTGAGCCAGCTGGAATAGGTGGATGGCCATCGATATCCACTTGACTCAGTTGAATATGTTATAGAATCACCTAGGTAATTATTTTCCTAAGGTTGATAGTCCAATGTTGAGGGCATTTCCATAGATGAGAATATTCTCTCTTGAGAATACTCCCCTACAAATTAGGGTTCCTCCTACAACATAGGGAACCTTCCTTCTTCATTTCATAGTCAGTTACACCTCAATTAGAATAGTGGAGGTCACTCATGCATAGAAACCTCGGTTTTATCACCAACATTTGCATGTTCACCTCGATTTCCTCACTAGGAGTGTGAATATCTCATGCATGTTTCCAAGAGGAAACATATTTTATGATTGCATGCGTTTCTCTCACTCCCACACACGTGACTCAGTTAATTGATGATTGTATGGATCTGTTAACTAGGACTAGGTGGCATATTACTTCGATTTTTGTCAGCGAGTGTCTAGATCTATGTAGATCACTACTATGGAAACTTCACTTAGCTATGTAGAGTATATCATGTGCATTTTACCAATTTACTCAATATTTAATCCAATTCTTTCATTCTACTCTCTTCTCTTCTCTCTCACAATCTTTGTGTGTTCATTTTCTACTAGCTAGGTTCACTATGAAAACTTCTTTGTAGTAACCTACCCTTAGGATTTTATGAGCCATGGTCTCTCTTGCAAAGTGCCCACTTATGGGGCCATTGTGTAAAAATTTCAACACCTTCTTTGCTTCTTCTTTCTCAAGACATCTAAGCAATACTCCATCATAATTCTTTTGAAATAACACAAAGTTAAACATACAACATCGGGTTGATTTAATTCGAAGGTCTCTTCTCTCCTTAAGATGTAAATGTTTTGGGAACATTCCATGATGGAGAAAATAAGATATATTTGAATACCATGAATAATTACTTGGTAGGATGTAAAGTGCTTCGTTGCACCATAAGGATAGATCATTGTCCCACCCAGACTGATTTGTCCCTGCTAGGTCTTGAGACTCTATGTCTAATTTGCATAAACCTTGACCTATAACTATTTTTTCTAGTTTGATATCGACGTCAAATTCTTGGATGACCTCCATCCAATTTCCTCTCCTTTCACCCATTTCTTGTTGTGTGAATAGTGATCTCATAGCAAGGTGGGCTCTATAACTTTGGTGTGATTCTTTAGGATGTAAGGACTAAAATGTTTGACTTCTTTGTACACAGTATAAGCTTGTTTTTTGATAGCGGGATAATCCATCTCTAGCCATTGTAAATTTGTGTTCGTGAATGAGATAGGGCCTCATTTTTCTCATCATCTTTTTGTGTTAGGACTGTTTCTAAATGCTAGTCAAAGGCAAAAGTGTATAGGAAGAAATCATTATTGAAGTCTTGGTTGTGTAAGACTGGTTCTTGAGAAATAGTAGTCTTGATTTTATCAAAATATTCTTTCTCTTCCTTATTCCATATAAATTATGCATTTGTGTGTATCATGTTTTGTAATGGCTTGATTGTTTCAGCGAAATCAGGAAAACAAATTCTAACGAAATGATTTTTCCAAAAAAAGACTGCATGGATTTCTTGTTATGTGGAAGAGGGAGTTGAGAAATTACTTTAACATGCTCTGAATCAATGTTAATTCCATCCTTAGAGATGATATGGCCCGATATTTTCCCCTCGGTTACGCCAAAGATAATTTTTTGGGATTGAGAGAAATACCATATTTCTTACATATTTCAAAAATTTGGATCAAGTGAGCAATATGGTCTGATTTGTTCTTTGAATAGACTACTACACATTTATTTATTATTCCCCTAAAGGACACATCCATGGCTCTCTAGAATGTGTCTCTCACATTATCAACCCAAAAGGCATGCGTTTATATGTGAAGGTTCCCCATTTAGTTCGGAAAGTAGTTTTCAAACGGTCTTCTTCTGAAACTAGGACTTGGTTATATCCCAAAACAACGTTTAGAAGTGAGAACATCTCAAATCCAGAAAAATTTTGTAATAAGTTTTCCATGGGAGGAACTCAGTAGTCATATTTTTCTGATGCTTTGTTCAGATTACAAAAATCCACGCACATGCATATTTATTCTGACTTCTTGTTTACTGGTACTAGATTAACTACCCAGGTAGAATCTATTACCTAGAAGATAATCTTGGCGTCCAACAAATTTTTAAGCTCTTTTTCCATTAAAGGTTCCATGGATGGGTGTATTTTCCTTATTTTTCGTTGAAAAGACTTAGAATCGTTACTAAGAGGTATCGTGTGTTGGATGATCCTTGTGTCATAGGTTTTGAGATCCTAATGCAACCAAGAAAAAATATAGTGATACTCTTTAAACAGTTCTAGGTAAGCTTTCTTTTCGTCGGCAGATATAAACTTCCCAAGGTTAATGTTTCTGGGACTTTCATAACTCCCTAGATTCACAAATTCATAATCAAGACTAGAACTACTTGTTTTCGCATTTCGGGGATTCTTGAATTTCTCTTGCATATCAAACAAGTTTTCTAAGTTAATTACCCCTTTAGGCATTGTGTGAAACTTAGATCTTTCAACTATTGTAACTTTTCTTATTTCAAATTCTTCATTTTCTTGTTCAACAAGTATTTCTTGAAACTTTTCATCATCGATGGCTAGATCTCTAAAGTTTTCTTCATTGGTTAAAAAATATGATATTTTCTCATCACCCTCAAATACTTTCCAGTTGGTGATATTGTTAGGGACTGATGATTTGTATAACGTATCTATAGTGAATCTAGAAGCTTCGTAGTCTTCCAAGGGAGTGAACCAATAGGTTCTTGGACAGGGGAATGGAAGTAATATTGAATGCTAGAAATTTATATACTAGCCTATGCACTTATTTTTTATATTTCCTAATATGTGGTGAATTACGATGTATAGTGTTCTTAAATTGTCTAACAATTATTTTTTAATCCCCAAAGACAACAAGTTATTTAATGTTCAATTCAATGGATTTTCTAAGGCATCGTACTCAGTTGTGTTTTTAGTACAGTCAAATTCAATCCTGCATGATAAAAAAATGCATTTGCCAGTTGGACCAAAGAAATTACACCCGACCCCATCCCATTCTTGTGATTTGGATCCATCAAAAAAGAGAATCTAGATTTTCGAGGGGAGATGAGGTACTCTTTTCTCGGTGTCTATGCTTGGATTTTTAGCTTCATTTGATGTACTAATTGTAAAGAATTGATCTAGGTTGTTGTGATTTTCTATTATTGTCTAATTTTCTCACAAAAACAACTCCAATTTATGTGTGAATGGAATTTCGTATACGCATGCTATGAAATTCCCAAAATATGAGTCACAAGAATAATTCCCTAGTATGGGAAACTTGGATGAAGATGGTTCATTGGGATCCTCTTAATCAATGATAGTGTGTTTTAAGTATTTTTCTCGGTCAATTATTATCTTGTTGGGATTCCCATTCCAAGGAAACCATAGGTGAGACCAGTTAGAAGCAAAATACCCTTGGATCTTGTGTGACCAATCGTAGCTAAGTAGCATCCCATATGCTTCCGCGATATCCAAAACTACAATATCTATAACCTGGAGAATCTTGGGGTTGGAGGAAATCATAATCATAACATATTTTAATTCCCCAATAAATTTCACCTCTGATCTATCTAGTTGTATGATATGTGCTTCACTTTTAGTGGGAGTTGCATTTAATTTTTTGCAGTTAGAGTTGCATTTAATTTTTTGCAGTTAGAGTAGGGAATAACATTTGATCATTCCCCTAAATCTACTAGACAACTGTGGATCTTTTTGTTGAAGATTTCAAATGTCAACGGGAAATGGGGAATGGAAAACTTAGATTCATTATCCGTGGAAGTTGAATTCACCGTAGACTTCTTAGTTTCCCCTGAAGTGATTATGTTTATATTTTGATTGGGGTTGGTTTTTTTGTTATCTTAGTAATTTAATTCTTGAAGTTAAAAGTTTTTCTGCTAAGGGATCTTGCAAATATCTACATTATACTCTATTTTTTTTATTCCTAGTTAGCAAGTTTAGGAACATGATTGAGCACAGGGGTAGGTTTTGTTAAGGGAGTTGAATTCCAAGTCTTCTTAGGAGCTTGAACTATGACCAGATGAGATTGAGATTCATGGCCTTTGCTCCTTGTCTGAACAACCAATGTTTCATACACCAATTCCTCCTTTTCGGTGAATTTTTACTCAAGCATCATATGATTTACATCCCATAATACCATAGTTGTCTATTCTAGTTGTTCATTGTATTCTTCATCTATAGTGCTATATGATGGGCCATTTTTCTGATCAGTTAAAGTACATCCATCTAAGAAATGGTTGGCCATCAAATTCATGTCATTTATCCATTGAGGACAATTCCTTTTACAATGATTTTCCTGATGATAACTACAAAAGGAATCTAGGGCCACATCCCCTAAATCAATGTTCAAATTAGCAAAGGGACGTTCTAAGGATTTGAAAGGAGGAGGTATTTTGGAAAAATCTATATAATGCCTTTAGTTATATCTATCTTTTCCCAAACTTATTTTCATGTCTATTATCTCGTTTGACAGCTTCTTAATCATTCTTTGTAGACTTTCCATAACAGTGCTATCTTTTTCATTGTTTTGATCAACTTCTTTCCCATGTGACCTAGTCAACAAAAGGACCCTTTTGGGTTGTTGTGTTTCTTTCTTTCCTAGCGAAATTTGACTTTATTTGCACCCCTTTATCTGAAATTCAATAGTCTTAGCTTCCTCAAAATTTTCTGCTAGAGTATGTTTGTCATTTCTTTTAACAAACATCGAAATTAAAGTTGGTAGAGCATTTGCATAAACTTCAATTTGTAACTCTTGGGAAGGTTTTGCATCTTGCTAGAAATTGTTTAGGATTGTGGTAAAATTCATATTAAATTCCTTAAATTTTTGTTTAGGACCCATAGTGGCAATGAATAGTTCATCCATTAGATCCTCATTTGTGGTTTCGTCTACAAAATTGTCTAAGAAATCCTTTTGGAATTTGATCCATCTAGTTATAGAAACAAAAAGGAGGTTAAAATAACAAGTAGAAGTTGAGTTTTCAAAGGTGTAAGGGAAAATTTGACAAACTACATCCTCATGTTGCACATTCATTAGTCGGATGGCAAGAATAAAAATTTTATGTGATCTTCCGACAACTTGAATGTTTGAGGATCAAACTTGGGTAGTAACTTCTCTAGATGTCTTGGTAGGTTATGTAGATGACTGGGAAAATCCAAAGCATATCTAGACAACCATGATTGGTTGCTTTCCTAGTGATCATCCTCATTATTATCACCCATGTGATATGACTCGTAGTCTGAAACTTCTAAATAAAAATTTTCTTCTTCTTACTTTGGGCCTTCTTCGGGTTCAAAGTAAGTACTTGCAGGTGGAGTAAATATTGATGTGTTATGGATTAATCCAAAGCATTGTTCTATTTCAATTCAGGAAAAATCCACTAGATCTTTGACCATGTGTATGAAGGTATGTTTTTTGTAGACACCACGGGTCTTACAGTTTTTCTTCTTCGAGGAAGCAATGGAGTCATGTGTAATACTCTTATTTGTCTAGCATATTCTCTGGTGATTCTCCTAAATGTGTGAATTTTTTCGTGAGGCATTGTGTATCATATTTTCCGATGAGATCCAAAACTTTCGTTAGCCCGAGGTGAGGTACAAGAAGTAGGATTATCTTCAAGTTCTGGATTTACTTTATGTGGGATGTTTGTATGGATTTCCATCCATCAACCCTCCTTCTAGTGCCAATTCTGTTGAGGGGGATGGATTCCCTTTAATTCAACAGGAGGGATCACACTCGAGGATGAGGCCCAATTATATTGTTCCCCATTTTGAATAGTGTAATCCTCCAGATTAATGGCCCAACATTTGTTCGATGAGCTTTACTGATTTTGTTCGTTCTAAATTTGTTCCTTTAACTAATCGATTATATTTTTTTGTTTCCTGTGTTTTCTTTCCATATTATGAAGGAGAAAAATGAATGATAAATAAAGATATTTATTGGGGAAATCAATGCTCAGGATAACCCTTAGCAGTGATGAGTAAGTAACATCTAAAACTAAATTCTTCCAACAATAATACCAAAATATTTTTTTCAGTTACCAGATAGGCTTAATAAAACAGAATAAAATAACATTCCTACATAAATATATACGAGGATAGATAAGCAAGAAATAATTTTTTACTTTTATAAGTTCACATAACACAAAGAACTAATTATCAAATAATATTATATTTCACCAAACTTTACCCAGAAAATTATTAATCAATTGAGATAGTTGAATTAACGATTAAAATCTTACTTGATGCTCGTAGAATTCAATCAAATTGTAGAAAAATCCACTCATGAGAAAGCATGCACAAATTTGGTAATATCTCCTTGGCTCCTTCTGAGCTTTTGAATTAAACTTGGAAAACAATTTCCTCTCCTTCTACTCCAAAAATTTCTCACAAAAAACCATCGACCTCTTGTGCATGGTCAATTCTCTTATATATTAAAAGTTAAAATGTCTAAAAATATTACTAATGTTATTTCAAGCAAATACAGAAAGTAATGTGAACTCGTCAACGTGCTCTCCTGGTTTTTTCTCATGCATGAGGTAACTGATATAGTGGATGTGATTTTTCATACTTGATCCACTTGGAGAATAGATCCTCACACGTTTGGATGAAAAGGAAATGATGTTGATCCATAGGTGCATTGAGTATCTCCCTCATATTCCTAGTGCGTTGTATATACTTGTCCACCTTGGTAGTCACATGTTCCAAGATGGCAGTCGTATTGATAGTGTTTCCCATGATTAGTTTGATTTGTACTTGTGCCAAATTTTTCAAACATCCAAATCATACCTTTGTTTGATGTCTATGTGATGATTCATTATATCACTGATGTCCTGAAAATATTTGGGTGACTAAAACTTGGGGAATTGGATTTATGTCATTATCTCATCATTTTTCTCCCAATCCCTAAGGAATTCATCCCATATTTCATGTATCCTCTTATTTGGTTCAACAACAAATTGAACCCAATATTTTTCGGCCATCTATACCCTGGCCATGTTGTCATAAATGACAATTATGGTGCCATGCTCTTCTTCTCCTTGACCTTTATGAATTTCTCTTATATACTCAATCTGGTTCAAGGTTCTGTGCACTCTTTCATCCCACTTC
>SNQJ01S0033249.1:19572-35410 GCA_010110895.2 Picea sitchensis
TGTCTCACTTACAAAGATGTCGGATTTGGTTCTAAAAAGGATTTTTTCAAAGGATATGTCAAACTAAAGATCCTGAATGGAAACCAACTTCTCTGGGAGAGAATTGGACCTATGAAGAGGACTATGACTCCCAGAACCTTCTACAATGTTTTTCTTTTTGAGTAACTTTTCTGGATCATCTACTTTTGTCGCAGGTACAGGATCGAGGTGAGACCTAGTGTAAAGTTTTTTATGAGCCAGAATTTTTAATTTTTTAAGAAATATAAACTAATATATACAAACTTTAACAACCTCTGAACGATATCTCTTTATAAGTTAGATTTTATGATTCATTCAGAAATAAAGTTTTATTTATCTAGGTAAAAGAAATCGTAGGATGAAAGTTTGTCTAGTTCCATGATATGGTCGCCATTATGTTAACGCTCTATAAATTCCCAGAGGTTTTCAGGAGGTAGAATAAATTTATCAGAGGTAACTTTATCCAACCACTTTGAAACTGGGATGTATCCCTGCCAGTTTCAGAGAGGGATCTCTCTGTAATATTTAGATATGTTTCAGGTTTCAAATATTAGGCTAGTTAAATAAATGGGACAATGTTGTTTTGTTTTATAAAATCGTTGAAATATTGCTTACGCATCCATTAGGCTATCGGGTATGTGTTAATGTTTGAGATCTGAGAACATATTTTATTAGGTCTCTTCATAGGGAAGGATAATGCCAATGTTGGATTCTTGAGAATTTAAAGTGATGGATAGCAGAAATAGATGAGATGATCAACTACAACGAAGAATCATTGAAGAATTTCTTTATTACAACATCAAAAGATAAACACTTAGATCTTTAAAATCCAGAAACATAGTATACAACGATAAATTCTGTAACTTTAACTTCTTTTAAATGATCAGATATAGAAAACACGATGATAACAAAGTAATATAAACCATTCAATGAAAATGAGTAAACATCACCAGCAATTAACACGCAGGAATCCTATGAAACGTCCTTTTTATTACTGGTAGATCTCTTAAAAAATATTATAGTTTACAACTTGCTTGGGCATAAAGATCAACCCTCAATACTTTGAAGTTTGAAGTATTTATAAGAAAAAAATACAATTGATCTTGTCATTAATGATCAGGACGTGGTAGAATATGAATCTAACTAACTAGATAACAAAATACATAATTGTAGGAACTGCTAATGAGCTGTCAGATTTCTTTGATCTGATTTTCGAAATGTTGTTGGTGAGTCATCAACTTGACTTTGATTAATCCACGCGTTGATTTGTACATCCACATCATATTCTAGTCGATAAAGTCACATAGGTCATCCCATCTCTGCTGACTGGGGATGTTGACTTTGAGTAGCCTTCGGTACACCTCATCCGTCTCTGTGTACTTAGTGAAAGTGGGTTTGATGATGAAAAGATACTTTATCTCTTGTTTATTACTCAGGTCTAATATCATAGTTTCCAAGAATGCTTTGCCCGTGATGATGCCTTTTGTGTCTGCGAACTTGGACCCATCCATCACCACTTTGAGAGTCTTTTGTTTATAGTCTGAGAGAGTAATCAACTTATTATTGATAACAAATAAACTTGGGAGACCTTTCTTCTGCAAAGATTCAGTCTTGCTGAAAAACCTCTGTATCGTGAGATCCATTTCCTGAACTCTCTCCTCGAGTTGCAGCATTAGTCCTCTCTTGGTCAAGACTCTCTTATCTTCAAGAATTGTTTCAGTCCTGCCCTCAATTTGCAAGGCTTCCAACTCTTCTTTTTATTTAGAATTTAAGAATTTGATTATCTCCTTGGCCTCTGTAGGCATTTCTCCCAGTTCTCCCTTTATCCCGTCAATGACATGTTTGTCTCTCTACACTAGATCATGTTGTTCAAACATGATTTGTATCAGGGGCCAAATCTCTGTCACTGACTGACAAATGTCCATCAAAATATTTTCTTTGGCGTCTGATAGAGTCTTAGACATGACTGTTTCTTTCTGCAGTAGCTGCATTTCATGTTTGAGTTTGTCTGACTTATGCCTCTTAGTTTTGTAACTGGCCTAGAATATGGAATTCACCTTTTGGATATTTTGAATCTCTTCTTGCAGTTTTTTGATTTCTGCCCCTTGTAGAGCCATATCTTCCATTGCTTTTGCCAATTGGTCTGCTGCATCTGGAGTTGTCACTGATGTCGTTGCTAGAATTTCCCCTGTGGTAGTTGATGTTGTTGTTGTTGTACTAACTCCTATGATCGGGACTACATTCAATGGTATGACTTCCATTGGCGGATTCTTCTCCTTCTCCTTGATCAACTTGTCTAGCTTGGCTTCCATTTCTTTAATTTGAGCATTATTCTCCATGATCAACTTCAACATCTCCTCTTTCTATCCTTTAGTCTCGACCATCTCTTTAGCCTACAGATCTTCAATAACAAAGATTTTCAATTGTTTCCTCACATAAGCTATGTCAGCATTATTATTTTTTATCATCTCTTCTATTGCTTTGATATTGGTCGGATCGTACCTAATTTTGAGCACCATTTCTTCCAGGGACTTAATTTTGTTATCCTTTGCAAAAGATGACACCTTCTCCAACTTCAGCTGAATCTAGACATTGTTCAACAAAACCTGTAGCTTTGTTGCAGTCGTGGAGGTGTTTACCAAGGTGGATAAAATAATTTCTCCAGTTTGTCTATGTAAATCCATTTGATCAGTCAGATGTACGTATACAACATCGAACACAAATGTTGCCCTTTTATAATCAGAATTTGTTTTGGGCTTAGGTACCTTTTCCTACAAGTAGGCCATGTGCATTCTCCCCTTTTCTGTATCAAAGGCGGATAGTAGTCTATGCTGAGTTGTGGATGTTTGTTTCTAAAATTGATAATAGGTACTATTCGTCAGCTTCTTGTTTTTCTTCTTAATCATGTTATATTTTTCAAAAAGGTTCAACCCTGCAGGCTCCTGTGCGACCCTTCCCGTTAATGTTGTCTCACCTAGCTTCTTCAATGAGGAGGTGGAAATCATCGGCTAGATTCCTAATTCAAATGAAGAATGTTCCCCTTCAATGACTGTAGTAGAATGATTCTCTTCTCCACTAGACCTATCAGGTGTATGACTGGTCTTGGGCCTTTTTCTATAAACCTGGAAATCATCTCCTAAGACTTCAGTGACCGAGGGAGATACATCTTTCCTAGCTATTTTCTCTATTGGTACCTATTAGAATATAATGTATTTTCTCGTTTAACCATAGACAATATCACTATTGTCACCCAACCATAGGTTGAAGCCACCCTTGAGCACCTTAACCTTGATAAATAATCATTCTGGAAGAAAACCCTAGGCTAGATGTCCAAACAAAGGGTGGCACACCTTTCTCCAAGGATAATGCACCAAGCAAGAGCTGATCAGAGAGTCCAAACCATAACCAAGAGATAGTCCAAGAATAAACCAAAATCTTCTAGTTGTAGCAGTTGCAACAACATATCTCCTCCAAACTTGCACACAAAATGGCCAACTACAGTGCGCACAAGTACTTGTTTTGCAGTTCTGAGAATTCCTGCTAAAATGAAGACTGGCCTCCCATATTTATAGTAAATCTGGCAAATGACCTGGGACAAATTCTCATTTTGGGTGCCTATTTGCTTAGTATATAATATTTCCTTTAGTTAACTTCTTCTCTTGGAGGCTAATAACCTAATACAAGTTATCCTCTTGAGCTGACTTGTCTTCTAAGGTTATTAGCCAATTAATTAGGGTTTCTTCTTTCTTCCTAGAATATTATATTCTCATCAGGTTTACACATGGAGGTAAATACCTCTCGCAGCTACCATAATATCAACACTCCCTCCTAGCTAGGGAGGTATTGAAGGTAATTTTCTTGAGCACAAACATACCATTCACCTGGTAGCATCAACATAGTCATATAGACTATCTCATGACTAGATCATGAGCACCATCATCACTATCAGTGTCATCAACTGCATCATCTCTTAAAACCATACTCCATCTCAGTAATAATACATGATGTTGGATAAGCCACTCACTCCACAGAGTGACACAAGAACCATTCTTCTAATCTGGACATATGTCTTGGAAGAATAAATGTCCTGGACCATTTTTCGTTTGGGAAATATCTGTCCATTGATCATCCATCTAGCTGATAGATATTTTCCAACACTATTGATAGTCTTCAAGGCAATTAGAACAATTCCATTAAATAGAACACAACTATGTCTATCCATAGTAGTACACAACTACTATCCAGTGGTACACTACCACACCAAGTAGCACACAGATACTTGATCAGTGACATATAGTCACAATTAGTGGAACACATCCACCACAGTAGTATACATCTACTGTCCGGAAACATACAATCTCCATAACAATCATATCATCTAATATCAACCTACACATAAAACATTGTTATGATATAAATTGAATCATCTGGGCCATTCTTCCACTCACATCTATGAGATGTGGAAGAGCATCTACCCTCAGAAGGTAAAACATCAATGATGAGCTATCTGGACTATTCTTCTCAAGCAAAGAAGAATAAATGTCCCAATTTCTGAGCCTGGAGCATTCACTATTCGGGCCATTCCTCCAACACTAAACAAAGTGCAGCCTGGAGGGAATGAATATGCCCTAGGGAATGCCTGCCCCTGATTTTTGAACCTGGACCATTCACCTATCTGGGCCATTCTTCCAGCACTAAACAAAGTGAAACCTGGAGAGAATGAATCTTCCCTAGGGAATGACTGTCTAGACCATTTCATAAGGAAATGATTATCCTGCACCAACCTCAAAACAAACCATTCTTCAAAATTGTTCACAACTGCAAGCTTCGAAAGAATGACTATCCGACGAGGCAGACCAGTTTTCTTGACCACTAATAAAAGTGATCGTCAATAAGAGATATTGTCCTATACCATTACTCATGTTAACCACAATGGTAAATCAATGTGTATGGTACATCTACAATCCATCGAACCATTTTCATTACAAAATGACCGTTCAATCTGGACCATTTTTTGAATTGGAAAGTTCCTGTCCATTAGAAATGTCAAACCACTTTCCGAACTGGAAAGGAACTACTCATCTTGGACCATTTTTCAAACTAAAAAATTATTGTCCATAAGTCAATAACACATCAGTTCTCTCTCCCAACCTGAAGGTCATCTCTTCCTCTTTCAATAAGGAAGTCGTCTCCACGAGCTCCAAATTGAGTATGCAAACTCTTTCATATTGGATAAAGGCTTTACTAAAATGTCTTCTTATCTACTCATATGTGGAGATATATATTGGAGAACCACTTCTCTTTTATGGACTTCATCACATATAATTTAATGGTTCATCTCAATGCACTTCGGTCTTTCTGTAACACTGGTTTTCTATGAAGGCTTCATATAACTTTGATCATTTCAGTATATCATAGTTGAATTCAACTATTTTGTTTTCTTCTAGCTCATAGCATCATGGAAAGCCTCAAATTGGAACATATCCATGTGGAAATTATTTTGTCATCATGAGATATTTGTCATGGATTGGAAATCCATCATTATGGAGTTCTGAGTAATCATTCTGATATAATATAGAAAGTTTTCACCATGCTTTTGTTGTGCATTGGAGGTTCTCTACCAAGTTGTCTTCTTTCATCTGCATACAAGGGTCTCTTTCTGGTATACCTCAAATCCCTTAGTTTTCTCTTCATACGCTCTTTGTTCAATTATTATGGAGAATAGTCTTTGCATACATCTGATGTAAACTCCAACCCATGGATATTGCAGATGATATAATGGTTCATGTAGAGGTATGTTTGGTTTACTTGGAACAAACAATCATCATAGTCTTCTCCCTCCATATGGGAGAACCTCTAGTTTTGAATTTGATAATGATTTCATTCATAAGTCTTCCATACACTATTCTTCATCACAACTTTCAGTTCCTCTGCTTGAATGCTTTTAGTGAGTTCATATCAGGCTAGTAGTCTTTTGATTCTTGATACACTGATTGGTTTTTCTGTCTTTTCTTTCTCTTGGAATATTCATGTTCTTCGTCATGCTTCTCTTTAGCTCTTGAGTTCATGGAGTTTTCTATAGATTCCATGCTCTGAAGATTCCAACTTCTTTCTTTCATCATAGGATCGTGGATGTGGATGGAAAACCAAGGATTACTTTAAGGCTTCTTTTTGAAGAAGACTTCTTCTGAAGTCACACTGAACATGTGCTTCTTTTCATGGTTTCTACTATGGATAGATACTTCATCATCTTCAATGGATCATATAAGTTAGGATTAGATCCCTCCCAATCCTTGATTCATGCATGAATGCATGTTCATCTTTGGATAATATAATCAGCTCCCTCCATCTAGGAGAGTCTACGCTTCTGTCTACATCCTTATTGCCTTCTGCAAAGTGTCACAAATATTTTTCCAATTTCCTCTTGATTGCTGACTTCTTTCTGTCTTTACTTCTTCTAGGTTTCTTCAAGATGATTCTGATAATAAATTCCACATGAATTGTTACCAGGGGTTGTTGATGTACGTCATCCTTTCATGTGTATTTTCTGACTTGTAGCAATCCTTATCTTGTTGTTCTTTCATAAGTATAGTTCCTCTTTGAACATATTATCTTCTAAGAAACAGATATGCAAGATATGTACAAAAAACATGGTATGTAAAAGAACTATGAAGACTGTTGTTTACCTTGTCTTAGAAGAATAAGTATGTTTCATCCTTCTTAATCTTCTTTGAAGTTTCCATTTCTTCGACAACTGATGCTTCGTGTGTCTCCTTCCTTTTCTTCAGCTCAGGACAATGATTCTTGTAGTGACCATACTTTTGACAGTTGAAGCATTGTATTTCTGACATATCTTTCTCTTGATTTGGCTTCTTCCTTGAACCAAACTTCCTTTTGTTCCTGAAATTCTTGAATCTTGTTGTGAAGGATTCATCATCGTATTTATTTTTAGGTTTCTCTTTTTCACTAATCCTTGATTCTTCTTGTGCACAAAAAGTCCAAAGTTATCTAAATGTAGGATACTCCTTCCTTGTGTTCATGCTTGTGAAAAATGCATCCCATGTCTTGGGAAGACCGTTGAGTACTATATTTATGAGTTCCTTCTCTGAGATGATCTCTTCAATAGCTTGTGTTTGATCTCTTAACTGAGATATCCTCACAAATTATGATGTTATGTTGTCATCATCATTCATCTTCATGTCACGGAGCTCATTATTCAGACTCATTACTTGTCCAATGTTTCTGACTAAGAAGAGGTTTGTTAGGGCATGATACATCTTCTTAGATGAGTCAAGATGGGAGATGTGAGGTATCAAGTGGTATTTTATAGAGTCCACTATGATACTCATGGCATCGATGTCACTGTCTTTGAACTTCTCCATAACTCCAACGTTTTGCGGTTCCTTCTCTTTTCCTTCTTCAAACTCTGGTTCCACGATCTTTCCTTTCATGATATCCAACACTTTATTCTTGGAAAGGATTAGGTCAATACTTGTATTCAACTCTCTAAAGTTAGAAACCCCATATAACTTGTTTTCTAACTTCATAGAGTAATTCATGGTTTCCTTGACTAGGTCAACCCTAGATTTGACCAAAAACTCAAACTTGACATTTTTTCTTGCTAAGAGTACCAGGATATGCGCTAGGATAGGGCACACTAGTCTATCTAGAAATTAGGTCAATCCCTTCACTTAAGGTGCCTCAATGAGAGGGTTAGGGTTTCTGCAACTCCACCTGCTAGTAACCCTAGCGACAATTCTTTGGTAACTACTCCTGCTAGAAACATTAGTGGCAGTTCTTCAACGAGCTTAGTATCCTTATGGATATGCTCCCTTCTAGTGGTTAGACTGAATGAAGGAGGTGTGGGCCCATAACCCATTAGAATATAATGGATGTGTTCATTTAACCATAGACAATATCACTATTGTCACCCTACCATAGGACGAACCCACCCCCGAGCACCTTAACCTTGACAAAGAATCTTTTTGGAAGCAAAACCTAGGCTAGATAGCCAAACAAAGGGTGGCACACCTTTCTCAAAGGATAATGCACCAAGAAAGAGCTGATCAAAGATTCCAAACCATAACCAAGAGATAGTCCAAGCCAAAACCGAAATCTACTAGCTGCAACAACAACAATGACAGATATCCTCCAAACTTGCACACAAAATGGCCAACTGCAGTGTGCACAAGTATTGCTTCTGCAGTTCTGCAAATGCCTACCAGAATGAATATTGTCCTCCTGTATTTATACTAAATCTGACAAACTGCCTGGGCCGACTTCTCATTTTGGGTGCCTATTTACTTAGTATATAATATTTCCTTTAGCCAACTTATTCTCTTGGAGGCTAATAACCTAATACAAGTTATCCTCTTGAGTTGACTTGTCTTCTAGGGATATTAGCCAACTAATTAGGGTATCTTATTTATTCCCAGAATATTCTATTCTCGTTAGTTTTACACGTGGAGGTAAATACCTTCCGCAACTACCATAATATCCATAGTGCCTGAGGGGTATCAGTCTATGCAATGCTGGCCAAAGGGGAATGTTGTTTGGTATCTATTAGAGTTTTATCCACCCACTCTATCTAGTCCATGAACTTCTCAATCTCTAGTTTGGGAACATGAGAGTATAGAGAGATTTTATTCCTTATCTGGTTTATGCAATGATACCATAGGGATCGTAATTCCATGGGAAACTTTGCTTGAAATTCATCTCCAGTAACAACTTGTTTGCTTCTTCTCCTGTCGCTCTGCTATTGCAGATGAAAGAACCTATTCGATCTTTAATCCTGAGTTTTTATTTCTTTTTAAAGGCCACAAAATGAATGTCATCATAGTTTATCATTTGTCTAATGTATTCCAGGGAAAATATTCTGACAGGCAGGAACTTTGGCAGATTGTAGGGGGGAAACTCACACCCATAGAATCTGATCTCTGTGTGGTCCTGGTATAAATACCAATCCCCTATTTTAGCAAGGTCTGATAGGTGCAAGATCCTATGAATCTCTTCGTTTATTCTGGGCTCTTCCCTCTCGCTTAACATGCTTACCACTGGATGGTAAAATTGGTCGACAAAATGTTTAAAACTGAACTCAGACGAGTTCCTCCTTACCAACGATGTATAGGTTGTAACTGACTGTCGACCGCCTTCTGTGTTGAGCTTTTGTAGGAGAAAAGAAAACATCTTTGACTAGAAAAACAAGAACATGTAGGCCAGTATTGATGAATACCATAAGATTCTTTTGATGGGAATTTTGAAAAGTTTCTCGTGAATGTTATCGGCCAAAAATTGGTTGAAGTTGAACTGGGTTGTGGCTTTCTCTTCGGTGGAGAAAATGGACATGAAACCTAGGATGGGGTTGTCCACCCGCTCGTCTGAATAATACCTGAGCAGACAACACAGAGAGGAAATTATTTGGTTTCCTTTTGCTAAAAACATGGAGGAATGGTAAGGGGGATTATTCTTGGTGAATTGGGTACTCTTAGGGAGGAACAATTCAAAGATTTGTGATCTTTGGGGAAATTTTAACTTTTGGTACATTTCGGTTAAAATTTCGATGGTGAAAGGGGAAAAGGATTCAGATCTGGGAATTTGAATAATTTGGTCAATTGCTTTGGGTGTAATGGTAAACAGGGTCTCTCCAAATGATGAGATGATAGCTCTATGACTGGGAAGATAGTGCGCTTGACACTTGAGGGAGAAATCGGGAAAATGGTGAATTTGGAGAAAAAGATTTAGTGGGATATTGGACTCCCAGAGTCCAATCTCATCACTCTAGTCTAGGAAGGTGCCTCTGAACCATGAGTGTAAATAAAAAATATCGAATTCGTATTTGGGTTCTGAGATTAGGTAATCTTTGTTGGCCAAAGGGATCCGGTCGAGGTCGATGGGAGGTAGGAGGAATGGATTTTCATCGATCTCTGAGTGTTTGGAGTTTGAAGCCATCAATTTGACTGGTACCTACAAAAATCTGAAATAGAATGACGTTGACTGTATTGTCCAGAGAATAATGGTGGTTGAAGGCGAAAAAGGTGAGGAAGGATGATGATTTCAGCAGTGTCTGGATCGTGAATAGTGGAAAAATGGTGAAAAATGGGATTATCTGGATGAACGAGTATCCGTTGGGGTGCGGGGGACAAGTCAGCAAGTTTAACGGATATGTTTGGCCACATTAATTGGCCAATGGATATGTCGGGGATGAGGTGGAGGGTAATAGATAGGTGGTGGGTTTGTGAGGATGACGTGGAGGATAGGGAGTGGAGGACAAGTGAATGGGATGTGACGTGTTACGAGTGATTGGGGGAAAAGGGTACGCTGGCAGAATAAGAACACATGACTTATAAGCAACGGTAGTGGAGTGTGATGTCATGAGGCGACGATGGTATGGGAAACTGGTATGGTAGTTTACTCGAAAATGGGGGGGGGTAGGCGGTAACTGGTTTGGAGAAAGGGGGGTCTGAGTTAACATAAACACACCACGTTAGGATGGGGCCCGCT
The DNA here is from genome assembly GCA_010110895.2 of Picea sitchensis. Lineage (NCBI taxonomy): Eukaryota > Viridiplantae > Streptophyta > Pinopsida > Pinales > Pinaceae > Picea > Picea sitchensis. The sequence goes on from SNQJ01S0033249.1 coordinate 30,091, forward strand.
GGAGAATACCACCAACTCAGAAACCCCCCCCTCCGTCAAAGGTAGAATGGTCAGGGGGTGGGGGGGGTTCCGATATTACTTGTTGACCATAGATCTGAGTGTCATTTGCTCAGTTGTTGATCTATGCACATCATTTAATCACAGAGCGTGAATCACATTACATTGCAAAAACTTAGGATCTCGCCATTTTGTGGGTTTTTTCCGTTGCTTCTTTTCATTTTTCCACCAAGGGGTTAGAACACAACCTTCTAACATCAAAACAAAGAATCTCAACCAACTTTATGCTTGTTTTATTGAAAGTAAATCCAAACTAACCTATGTCCTAATATATTTACCTAACACATTTAACCCAGATTAGGCTGTTGGGCTAAAAATTACTCTACCCTGGGGCTATTTGATCAAGTTTAAACAATTTGATCAAATTTATTCACTAGTTAATCTAACTAAATTGGCTAAGATTAAATAGTTTAGTCAATCTTTATTCACTAATCCTATCAACATAAATTCAAAAGACTTGACCATGGTTAGACTGTATGGATCAAGACATTCTTATTGCATGAGATTCATCATTTTTTTTTATACCCTCTTTTATTCTTTTTCTTTTTCTTTATTTTTTTTCTTTTGTAAATTATTTTCAGAATGAAATATTATTTACAACAAAAAATACCACAAGAGTAAAAAAATTATATTTACCAGTTGATCCTATGAAACATAGGGTTATAACAAGTAGCACAATTTCTATTAACTCTCTATTGCAGAATGTTCCTTTATAAAATAATCTAACAACAACAAATGGTGTCCACCCGGCACTCTATTTCAAACTCCAAATAAAAAAATATTACATAACCCTTTTTCATATGAAAACTAACCATTACAGAGCATTTATCTTTAAAGCGAAATGACTTAGCTGATTAAACAATCTAACTAACTCTGAAGCCGAATGAGGGTATCCTTCTTCACTCACACAAAGGGCTTGTGAAGGAACCATAGTAACTTTTAAAGGTCGAGTATGCTGGTCGAGGATCTGAGCCCTTACCTGTCCATGGGAAATGAAACAAATAAAGTAAGTATATTACCCGAGAAGTTATCTCATTACAAAGAAAACAATTTGTTGAAATAAATGAATACTTACAGGACTTTCGATTAAAGGTTGATATAGAAACCCTTTCTTCTTTGGTTGAACATATTTGCATTATACACAAAAATATTATAAACGAAATTTAAATCCACATAAGTTATGATGAAGAAATAGGGTTGGAACTCTTACCAACAACGCCAATACTGTCCTCTCTAATGGGTACCCCTGAAAACAAAAACGACCCATCATTAGCCTAACACCCAATAAAAATTTATCTTGATAGAGGAACAAAATATAGTAACGAATCAACAATAGAATACCTCATGGCATGCTCCATATCTCAACTTGGAATAGGGTTGTGGGTCAAAAACAATTAAAATTTAACCAAGGAATAAATGCACACATAAGAATAGATTACTTTACAATCTACCACTTGGAAATAATGGAGAAAGCACCAGTTGTAAGCACTAGTTATAAGCTTCAGTTGTGAGAGTCAGTTGTAGGCGTGTTAAGAGTCAATTCTTAGTTAAGAGTCTAGTTGTCTTTGGTTTGCATGTAACTGACTCGGTCGACTCTTTTCCTATATGAGGATGTAATCCGTCTTCATTGAATAATACATCAGTGAGCGTAGCCTCACCATGGTGATTGTTTCACATATTTTATCTTGTTATCAAAGCCACGGGGAGAGAGCCTCGATAGCGTGCATAAACATTTTTGGAGGGCAAGCCATGAAGGTTATATTTTTTTGCATGCATGGAGGTTTTATTGATAAATCGTGAAGGCACAGTGTGGATAGCGTGAGAAACGTGAGAAAGGAATCGACTGTAGCGTGAGCATACCTCCTTGTTGGAAAGCGTATGAATCATCCAAGAGCTAGTTTAGTTGAAGAGGGTCGTGAGAAAATAGTGGAGTTTTGTCATGAAGATCCTCCATTTCATGATTTGTGTGAGTTTAATTTGAGTTTAATTCAAAATTGGTATACACAGTTGAGCTACAAATCGTGAAGATCTATTTCTATTTGAAGTTTGCATGGTGAGTGGAGTTTTGAAACACATGCGTGGTGGTGAGTTTTGAATGCATGTGTGGTGAGTGAGCGTGAAGTTTGCATGCATAAGTTCTTTTTATTTTTGGAGCATTTAAAAATAAGAAGTGCCATGACTTCTCTTATACATGTAAATAAGAAAAGGGATTTATTCATTTTTTTATTATAATTAAAGTGAATGCATGCATGTGTATTAAAATAAAAAAGGGAGGTTTCTTTTAAGGAACTTTTTTTTTTATATATAAAGTTATAAGTCTTTTAAATAGTGAAGTGACTATTTAAAAAGTGGATATTTTGGATATTAAGATGCATGCATGATTTAAGCTGAGAACAGAGGTAGATTTGGCTCAGTGGATATGAAGGCAGAGTGACAGACTGCTCAACATAGGAGAAAACTCGACGGAAAGTTGCATATCCTTGGTATTTCACTTGTAGAGATTATATTGCAGTGATGACGAATCCGCTTGTAGAGACCTACCTCAAAGAAGCCAACAAGATAGATGGCTCGAATTTCATTAACTAGAAATTCAAGATGCAGAAGCTCATGGAGGGCTATGGTGTCTGGAAAATTGCGAAGGGAATTGAACTGAAACCTGATGCGGCTGCCGATGCGACAGTAGCACAGATCCAAGACTGGGAGAAGCGCGAAAACAAGTAAAAGGTATTGTTGCACATGTCAGTTAAAGATAGCATAATTCCACATATTAGAGATGCTACAACTTCTGTTGCAACATGGACAACTCTTAAAGCATTGTATGAAACTAGCAACGCAAATGGTATTTTGTTTCTGAAAACTAAATTGCTAAGCATTAAGATGGATGGAAATGTATCTGTTAGTTCATTTTTGGGTCGTATTAAAGAGGTGAAACACAAGTTAGTAAATATAGGGGAAACTGTTTCCAACACTGATCTGATCACTATTACCTTAAATGGTATGCTAGAAGATTATCATATGTTCATAACAGGTCTTGCAGCAAGGGAGAAATCTCCTACGTTTGAAGAACTGAAAGGTATTTTGCTGGAAGAAGAAGAGAGACATGGGAATGTGAAGCCTCCAAGTGAATATTTGGTACTGTGGTCAAATAATAGATCTGCGAGAGGGAGATCAGGAGTAAGAGGCAGAGGAGGAAGTTCATGGAAGAGAGGCGGCTCATGGTAGAGAGGCAGTTCATCGCAGAGAATACAATCTCCAAATCAAGGTATGCAATCTGACAGGAATGAGTCTAAGAATTGTTTTTATTGTGGTCGACCTGGACATATGGTTAAAGACTATCATAAGAAGAAAAGTGATGAGCCTAGGAATAAACCTAGAACACATTCAGGTCATTATGCAGAAAAATATTCAAATCAAGATCTCAGATTATTTATTGCTAGTGATGATATTGATGAACCCCTGAACTTTGACTCATGGGATCTTAGGCTATTTGTGTCTAACGCTGCTTTATATGCTGAAATGGATGATTTTGATGCCTAGTTTGTGGATTCTGGAGCATCAGTACATATGACTTTTAATAAAAATTGGTATGCTAATTTTAAAGAAACATAGAATGGTGCCAGCATATATCTTGGAGATGACCGCGCTCATCAGATTAATGGACATGGAGACATTCCCATGACATTTCCAAATGGTACTGTTCGTCACATTCACAATGTGGTGTATATGCCAGGAATAAAGAAAAATTTGATCTCTGTGTCCACCATTACAGATCAAAACTTGAAGGTTGAATTCTTCATGAATTATTGCATAGTGAAGGATCTGCTAGACCACTTCCAAACTGTTGCAATGGGAGTCAGAGCAGGAGGTCTATACAAAATTGATGTTACCATCAAAGCACATCATGCACTAACTTCTGCAACTATGCCAACAAAGATTCTTTGGCATCAAAGGTATGGACACTTCAATCATCATGATTTATTGTTATTACAAAAAAAAAATATGGTTGAAGGACTTTCCATGTTAAAGAATGAGAAGGTTACTTGTGATGGATGTGCATTAGGAAAGATGCACAGAGATGAATTCCCCTCTAATCCTGATAAGAATAAGAGAGATGTGTTAGATCTTGTGCATACTGATGTTTGTGGGCATATGGAGACTAGGTCTTTAGGAGGTGCATTTTACTTTCTATTATTTATTGATGATTGCACGAGATACACATGGGTTTACTTCCTTAGACTAAAAAGTGATGTTTTTGAGTACTTTAAGGAATTCAGAACCATGGTGGAAAAGCAGACAAGAAAATCCATCAAAATCCTCTATTCAGATCAAGGGGGAGAGTATAAATCAAGGGATGTCAACAAATATTGCAAAGATAATGGAATAGTACAACAATTTACAGTACCTCACACTCCACGGAAAAATGGAGTCGCTGAAAGGAAAAATAGAACACTGGTAGAGTGTGCACGTAGTATGATGAAAGGTAAGAATCTCTCAAATGCATTTTGGGCTGAATCCATAAATACTACAGTTTATTTAAAGAATAGAAGTCCAGCAAGGTATCTTGATAATGTTACTCCTTTCAAAGCCTTGTATGGTTCCAAACCTGCAGTTAATAATTTGAAAGTATTTGGGTGTAAGGCTTTTGCACATATTCCAAAAGAGAATAGGAGGAAATTGGATGCTAAAGCCACTAAATGTATTTTCATTGGGTACTGTTATGAATTTAAAGCATACAAACTGTTTGATCCTGCTACTCACAAAGTATTTGCAAGTAGAGATGTATTTTTCCATGAGCGAGAAGAAGGAAATCATGACGACAACAATCATAAGGAATGGCAGAGACTTCTTGATGAAGGAGTTAAAGAAGAGCAGCAACATCCCACACAACAACAACCATCCCCGCAATGACAACAACAACAACAACAACAAGGACTCAGTGATATGGACAATTCAAGCAGTCACAGTTCACCTAGAGGTGAAGACATATCTTCACAAAGTGGGGAGGAAGATAATATGTTGAGAAGATCTTCAAGACATATTCGGCTTCCTGAGAGATATAAATACTATGCCCTAATGAGTAGCATTTCAAATGTCATAGAACCCATGAGTTTTTATGAAGATAATGAACATGATGAATGGCAAAATTCAATGGAGGAAGAATATGAATCTATAATGAAAAACAATACTTGGGAATTGACTGAATTGCCTAAACATAAGAAGCCCATTGGATGCAAATGGATATACAAACCCAATTTTAAATCAG
>SNQJ01S0033249.1:37607-53507 GCA_010110895.2 Picea sitchensis
GTCTTCTACTGAAGCAGAATATAAAGCCTTGTGTGCAACAACTTGTGAAGTTGTTTGGTTAAGAAGACTTTTTAAAGATGTTGGAGAAGAATGAAAGGAACCTACGATGATCAGATGTGATAATCAAAGTTCAATCAATATTGCAAACAATCTGATTTTTCATGCAAGGAAAAAACATGTTAAAGCTCAGTATCATTTTGTTAGAGAAAAATTGCAGTCAAATGAAATAACTCTTGTGTATTGTAATACTAGTGAAAATGCTGCTGATATCTTCACTAAGCCTCTTGGAAAGATTAAGTTTGAACTGTTTAGGGAGATGTTAGCTGTAGAAGTCAATCCATTCTCCATTAAGGGGGAGACTTGGAAATAATGGAGTAAGCACCAGTTGTAAGCACCAGTGATAAGCTTCAGTTGTGAGAGTCAGTTGTAGGCGTGTTAAGAGTCAGTTCATAGTTGAGAGTCTAGTTGTCTTTGGTTTGCATGTAACCGACTCGGTAGAGTATTTTCCTATATAAGGATGTAATCCATCTTCATTGAATAATATAGAAGTGAGCATAGCCTCACCGTGTTGTTTGTTTCACATATTTTAAGTATGGACTGGATCATATTGCACCTGAGCTTGTAGGCGGTGGACCACCTCCCATAGGCGCACGGAAGGCTAACCTCGATAAATTGGTTCAAGATGTCATCTTGCAATTTTCCTTCTAGGAAGTTGGATACGTCAGGTAATGTCACGAGTGTTTCGCATATTTTAAGTATGGACTGGATCATGTTGCACCTGAGCTTGTAGGCGGCGGACCACCTCCCATAGGTAGACGAAAGGCTAACCTGGATAAATTGGTTTAAGATGTCATCTTGCAATTTGCCTTCCAGGAAGTTGGATACGTCAGGTAATGTCACGAGTGTATATTATTATAATTTGGTACATATATGAATGTTAAGGTGGGCTGATTATTCTGCAATGTAATCTAACGCAGGGTTTTAAAGAAAACCGTGCATGGATTTCCTAGACCCCTACTAAATCTGACGGCTGCCAATTTTGGCAGTATTATCAACGATGCATTGAATACAACTTTGACACCTCCTTTTGATCCGTATGCTAATAGTGTCAACTATTTGCTTGCAAGTTATTTGAGCCCTACGTCGGACTTACAGGCTATGTCGGCGCCAATGCTCATCTCCAATCTCCCACTGCTAAGCGGGTAAATTATTGTTATGTTTTTTTGCCGTTGAGTTACAAGTGCGGGTAAATTATTGTTATGTGTTTCGCCATTGAGTTACGAGTGAAGGAAGAGTTATGAATCATTGGATTGTGTTTGTCGTGTGTAACATATAAAGCTGGTGGCAGGGCTTCTTGGAGTAGAATCGGGACAGGACGCGGTGATACGCAATTTGTTGTATGAATTAGGGTCTCAGAAAGTGGCGCCATATCCATACACAGTGGCATAACTCACAGACATGATCTCTACTCTTAGAAATTCACTAGGACACGGCGGAATTGCTGATGAAGGACTGTTTGTTCCATATGCTTTGGGAGCAGAGAGAAAGGTGCAAGGAAACATTCTTGCAGGCGATAAATATTCTGTTGCATATGCGCACACTCCTGAACAAATTCTCAAAATTGTCTATTCAACAAGTAAGGAATCATCCCCCGGGGGATTCTACCCTCATGGTGCTAGTGGACGCTTTGCCCGCCCTTTCCTCAAATCCTAAACTTTAAACCACATGCAACTGCAAATAAAGCGCACAGAGCAATCAGGTCAATTGCAACTGCAAATAAAGCGCACAGAACAATTCGTTCAATTTGTATCGATTATTTTATATAACCAGTACCCAAGAATGAAAGTGTAATGCATATAAGTACCCACAAATGAAAGTGTAATGCATATGACCAGTACCCAAGAATCAATTCGTTCAATTTGTATCGATTATTTTATATAACCAGTACCCAAGAATGAAAGTGTAAGGCATATACAGTACCCAAGAATGAAACTGTAATGCATAGAACCAGTAAAATGCATGTAATCTATTTTTATTATTGTGAGGTAATCCAATACCAATTCATTTTTATTATTATTAAGAGACTATGCCAAATGTGAGGTAACTCAAGACCATTGCAAGATTATTTTATTAATTTTTTTAACTATGGAAATGAGTAACTCTTAGGATTGATTTGGACTATGCTAGAGATCAATCCTACTAGCTAACCAATTTATTTTATTATTTTATCAGATGTGAGCTAGCCCACCAATAATGACAATGGGCACCAAGCTACTAACACTAGTCAATGAAAATAAGTAAGTAATTAAGGATCAACAAGGAAAACAAAAATGATGAAAAAAATAATTCAAGGTATTAGGCCTCTTAATCAAATCTATAGCACAAATGATGATAACAATAATTCAATGTATTAGGACTCTTAATCAAACCGTTAGAGTAATTATGTTGTGGTTGACAGGGATAGATTCTTTAAAGAAAGGGAAATGACAATTCCCTATATAAACCAATATGAGGTACTCCAAACATTCATAAAGGATTAGGACTAGGACTTGACACCTTGTGACAAGGGCATGATATATATGAGGCACAAAACATCCCTTGAATGAAGCATAAATGATAGCTAGAGTCAGTTATGACCATAAACTTTAGTGAGATAACTCAACTAGATTTTAATGTGGGGTTTAGGAAATTTCACCTATTCTTTCGCTCTCAATTTGGAATCAAATTCAGGGTTAGACAAGAGAATCAAAACCGGGGTAACCACCCAACTCCTCTAGGATCATGTGTATGAGCCATTCAAATCAAGGACAAGGACGATCCCAGTGTTGTGTTCGACAATGCATACAAAGGGAAGGGTCTTCTCAAATCTCCTGAGAAGCCCATGACCCAATACTTCGGGTCCTGATCTTCTTTCTCTATGCTTTTTTGGGTTTCTGAAATCATAATTTTTTTGTCTTTCTTGATCTTTAATGGATAGATATGGTTGTGCCCCTATTTTTGAATTACATCAAGGGGATATTCTCTTTCTATTGTTTAAACTCTGTGGTGGATTACATACTCTCATATGTAACGAGTGGAGGAAGCAAACTTCAATCCTTTTATATTAAAGACTTGTTCTCATTTCAAATAAGGTCCAAGCTAGAAAGGAGTGGGAGTGAAGGGAGTTGTGAATCCTTATCCATATATCTAGATTAGGGAGATAATAGATCTAGATTAAGATGGATTGTTGTTAATATATTATTATTATTATTATTATTATTAACAGATCATTGCCAAATGTGAGGTAGCCCAAGACCATTTCCACATTATTTTATTATTATTTTTAACCATGGGAATCAATAAGTAACTCGTAGGATTGATTTGGGCTATGCCCAAGATCAAGAGTAACACACCCGACCCCCTAACTCTCCCTTAGGATGGTGGGATGTCCATTTTTCCTCTACTTCTTGTGATAAGAGTTATGTTCATCAATGTTTTAATGAGAAATTTTCTTATCACAAAATTTGTTGTTCTAAATTCTACTTATTTAATCCCCAATACTACTAAAAAAATCCCTATATGGAGCTCGTTGCAGTGACTACGTACTTACGCACCCTCAATCAGATGGTTAGAATCACTTCTCCCCTCTAGATCAAAGATATAAAATGACTCGGACTTCTTCCTGTTGGAACACTAGGTTGTAGGCCGAAATTTCCATTCTGATGGATCATTCCGACAAATCCAATGACTCTCAAAATCAACAACCAATGGATCTGATATAAGTGGTCCTTCAACTCACCCAAAAATTATCTCTTGTCGTGTTCATTTCTCGTTAGATGAATAGGTGGGTCCCATGACAATCCTACGACTGAGGTCACATTGCACCCACTCTCTGATCCACGACTCACGTTCACTCTCGAAACTCTTCCCCATCAGAGTACATCCACTCAGTGCATTGAAGGTGACTTTGACTAGTTCACTTTGATGACATCATCCAACGGTCCTCATGAAATCTCAACTAAGGGCCAAAATTTGCTTGGAGGGATTTGACTACATGGTAGTTAAGTGTTTTAGACCCTCCTTGGGACGAACATCACAAAATCTAATAGCTACAATCCGTCAAACTGTATCCCGATAGATCAACAGTCCTGGGACTATTTCATCGTTGGACACCCAAGTCATCAAACACTTTTCTCAAGTCTCTTCTCCAAGGTTCTGATAGCCCTCCTCCTGAGAGACTTACACCTAACATCGACGGTCTGGAAATTCACCATCCCACTCTCTTAAAAATCAAAGGTCTTCATTATCTCATATCCTTCCACATTGGAGTTCCATTGCAATCATGTGATAGTGATTATGACAAACTCACCTTCCAACCAACGGTCATAAACTTTTCGCAATACCAAATAAACGGTTGTCGATCGTTCTGATTCAAAAGATGGGTTCTCTTCAGGTTAACAGTCTAATTTCAGACTTAACCTCTAAAGGGTTTTCTTCTAGTTCATCAATAAGGTTTTGATGGACCTTCTTGACTCTTACCTTCGCTCAAAAATAGGCTATGGATTTCCCATCCTGAAATATTGGATGAAGAATTTCATATCCTGCAAACTTTCCATTTAAAAGGTAGGGAGATTTTACACGGATTAAAGATCCCTAACCACTCAAAAACTCTCCTAATATTTTAGTGCACTCCTGTCAATTCGAGGTGAAGATTTTATTCATATATTGTAATATTTCCACTCAAAGACTTCCAAATTTCATAGGGATACACCCCTCCTTGCACATCTTACTTGGATACATCATGTATCAGGTTCATAGAAGAAAAAAACATGCATAGTTCATTTTACTCATGATTTTAACCATTCCTTTTATGTATTCACACTTATTATACAAACCATGAAACAACATGTTTACATCCGTAAATACATGTCATTTTATTAAGTTAAAAGTAGAGTAAATAGAGTTAGTAGAGGAAATAAATCATAGAGGAGACGCCATACACCAAGACTTAGCTATAATGAGGGATGAAATCTCCCAAGTACATGCATAGCATGAGACAACCCTTTAGCAAAATAAGGAGATCGAAGGTCGAATGGGGGAAATTTTGAGGATGAAAGAGGGCGTAGAGGAGAGGGAAACAGAAGCACAAAAGGAGAAGGAATAAACAAGTACCATAAGTTCCCCTGGTCATAGAGGCCACTATGGAGGAACAATTGTCAAAAATTGGTGAAGTCGTGAAGAACATAGTTACCGACTTAATGAGAACTGTGACCTCAAAACTATAACTCTGGCCAAAAAAACCCATATTTTTGCATAAAAAACCATCAAAATCAACCCCCAAATGAAAACGTGGTGCTACCGGTAGCACCATATTTTAAAATGGGGTCAAAATTAAAACATTTTTCGAACATGGCCTTCAAAACTTAGACAGTAGCTCAGAAAAACCTTAAAATCAACACCTAAAAAAAAATGTTTTTGATTTTTTTTTCTTTTCAAAACATTATATTTTGAGATCATTTGAAATCGTATTTTTATCACTTGGTACCATTAAAACTAAAACCTCAAAATTAACCATCAAATTGAAAAGTATTGCTACCGGTAGCACCCATTATAAAATTGGGGTATGAAAATGACACATTTTTATAATGTGGTAAAACAACTCATCATTACAGTAAACAAAATAATAAAATCAACCCTTAAATGTTTACTTTTTAAATTTTATTATCACGCAAAGCACAAGGTAATACATAATGTCATGAAAATGTCACAATATATTTTAAAAATTCAACGTCACTTTTTAATAATTTTTTACTTTTAATAATAAAAAAGTAAATACAAGTTACATTGAATGAAACATACATAATTTCTTAAAAGTATTGTTATATTGACCATATTCAAAACATATGAGCTAAAAGATTTTATTATACTATCCATAATAAAAAAACATATCATTCATAAATCATAACAAAAGATTCATAACTTCATGTAAGATCATATGTAAGTTCAATGCTCATTTTTAGTTACCATACAAACATCATATGGATCAAAAATGCATAAAATGTTTCATACACTTATTCAGATTGACTCATGGTTTCTGAAATACCATCAGAGTCTACATTGCATTCAGATGAATGTTTGGATGAAGATGTATATGATCCATACTCTTCTCTATTGTCAATGAATGAACCATCTGAGTCTACATGCATGCCCAACATTTCATATGTCAAATGCCTTTTAGATCTACGACTAGGTTCAACAGACTCACATCTTGCATTTATTTCTTGCGGAAGAAACCTCTTGACAATCTTTGTTGTCTTGGAGCGAAGATTTCCTCTCTTTGTCAAATTTAATTCATAAACAAGTATGTCAACATCATCTAATTTTAAGAGGTCAGTGCGACGACGAGTTGTATTTTGACCCTTTCTTTTTCTCTTTCTATTGACATGTTTCTCAACCACCATCTTTGGCTTGTACACACCATTGAATGGGTGTGTACTTATTGCATACCAATGCACTTCAATTGCAATAACACCACCATTTTATTTCTCAATCTTTATAACCTTTCCTATCCAGAATGGATAACCATGTCGATCTTGAGTCGCTAAAACTGCAATCATGCTACCCTCCTTAATATCTTGTACTGAACCCCTGTAAAGGTCTTCCATGGCTTCACTTTGTGAACGTGACCTTCATGAACCAATATGCATTTTTGTTTCATCTGCCTGTGTAAAGTCAATAGCACCTTGATATTCTTGTTGAATTTAAAAAATGTTTGTTTCTTCAGATTCATTTGGCATATTTTGTGGCCAATGAAATGGAGTCCTCAACATTGTATCTTCATTTGTTGAGCTTGAAATTATGTCACTTTGAATATTGAAAAAAGAGTCCCACAAAATAGAATCAACAATATCAAAGTACTCATATGTATCCTTAATGGAATTCTTAATTTCTTCCAGGCATTCAAAATAATCTACATCTCTATTACACCTCTGTGCATTATGGATTTCAGCAACTGATTGTAAAAATAATAACTTTGATGAAAAAATTGGATGATCTGGAATGAACTTAAAAAATGATAAGCCTGATGAAGGCCCCCATTCTGTAGTAGTTGAATATTGCTTTCCCCATATAACTGTTTTCCCATCATTTTTTTTTAAACAAAATTGATGTTGGAAGCTAATGTCATTAAGCTGCTCAATACATTTTTCTTCACGATGTGATCCCTAAATAAATCTTCGCATGTCAACAGTTTCTTCTAATATATGAAAAAAAGGCTCTGTGATGTATGCTTTCTTTATACATTCAATCAATGATGGTAGACTTCCAACATTTTTCCTCTTCAATGTTATTGAAAAACGACTGAAAATTTGATCAATATGATCATGAGTGTGTCCAATAAGAAGGAAACCAACTTTCACCTTTTGAAATATTCTTATTTCAACAGGAATGCTTAGTTATCTAAACACAATTTGATTTTTATTTTCACGACTAGTGTTGTCCAATTGTAGATAGAGAACTTGAGGAATATTTCCAGACTAGTGAGTGAGCACATGATGAATTATGGTGATGGTCAGATTTGCATAATTATGAATATTTGGAGTTGTGAAGTAAACTCTTGGACACAATTTTTCCATTGAAAACCATACAACCAGCCAAGTGAAACTAAATGAAATTCTCTTCCTGTAAATTTTTGGGTGTACGGACAAAATGTGGTAGAAGTGTTTTCTTCTGTTCCATGCCATCAATTATCATACCTAAATATTTGTTTGGAGCATCATAACACTTCTTCCGATGTTTGTACAACATTTTTCTTTCACTTGATTGTTGATTCTGATTTTCTTGAAGTGCTTTGACTACAGAATCTGCACATGACATAAAATGAAAATATTGATCATATGTTTTCATAGTTGATAGCTATTTAATATAAAAATAAGAAAATAGTAAATACATACCTCTTTCTTCCCCTTCATATTTATCTATTATTGATTTAAAAGTAACACATATACTGCAAATCCCCATCCTTGAATTATTAGGAATATGGACATTGTTGAATTGTTTCTTCCATATTCTTGTAAAATATGCATATGTAATAAAATTACCATTTCTTTCAACACCTTTTACATATCCTTTGTACAATTTGTAGACTTCCCTCCTTGAAAAATTATCTGGAACATGTATTGTGTCTCTATATGGCATACACTCTCCAAGTTTGGAAAAGATATCACGCATCCATGACAATGTAGTTTTTGTGAATGGCCCACTCTCTCATCCCTGATGTACCTTTGAATAAAATTATGGATTTTTTTCCAACCTTGTCTGGATTCATGATAGATGAAGATTACCAATTGAGTGAATTGTTTTGAAAGCCTTTCTGCAAAGTAAAATATCCCCAATGCGATAATCATATCATGTATTGGTGGATATCATGCACCCCATCAAACATGAATTTTTCATGTTCTTATTCATTGACAAGTATGTCTTCATTTTATTTAAGGCATACATGTAGTCCATGGTTTTCAAACAATTCTTTTGACAACATTCACTTGAAATCAATTCACTTATGGAAATTGATTTAGTGAGAAATTATTTCCTAGACCTTGTATAACTAGAATGATTTGGATTGATATAAAAAGGTATAATCCTGGTCCTAGACACAATGTCTCTTTGCAGTGTCTCCACTATTTCATCATCCTCACTAGAAGGATTTTCTTTATCACCAAAAGGAGTATCAAACAAAACATTGTGAGGATACTGAACTAGAGAATGCATATCACCTTCATTTGTTGCAGCTAAATGTTTGAGAACATCATCATCAACATAATCATTTGGAGGAAAATCATCATCAACATTGTGTCCACTATTGACATAATAATCTTAATTTCTTTCAAAATCCCCACTTGAGTGAAATTTTTCACCATCTTTCTTAGTGCCTTGAAAACCTTCATCAGTTTCTTGAAAATCCTCACTTGGAGGAAAATCAACATCAACATTGTTTCTTTTTAATTTATCACTCGGGAAAGAGTGACCACCAATGGCGTAATTATCTTCACTACTTTGAAAATAACCACTTGAGAGATAATCTTCATCATCCTCATTATTGGATTCAAAATCCTCACTGGGAGGAAAATTTTCATTATCCTCATCGATGCCTTGAAAACCCTCACTTGGAGGGAAATCATCAGCACCAACATTTCTTCTTTTAAATTCCCCAGTCGAGAAAGACTGTCCAACATTTCCATAATCGTCATGATTACTTTTAAAATCCCCACTGTTGTTCCTGATTCTGTACTCAAGGCTTAAAAGTACAGTGTCAAGGCATCCGAAAGTGGGTAATAGGTGTAGAAGAGGGACGAGTAAACCTTCGGTAAAGGAAACTAGGGAAGATTTATACGTTGGCGCTGTCTAGCTTCCAACTGTTCCTGGGTAGTTATGTCTCATTCAATGGTTGTCCATGATTGTTCGAGTTTGGCCCAGTTAGTTTTCGTTTTAAGAATGATATCGAAGAGATTTAAGGCAATGTGTGTTTGATTCGATAGTCCAGGTTCAACGTTAGGTTGATTTGGTACAAGAACTGTCATGGGGGAACAGTAAAGGTAGGAAAGACTTTAAAGGCGATTAAGTGTTGTCTCAGTTGGTCGTATAAAGAGAACTTACGATTGCGGAAATAGAAATTGGATGAAAATCTAAGGCTCGTTCCCGTAACTATATTATATTTTAATAAAAGGTGTGAAGTGGGAGAAAAACAATTAGCTGTATATAACGCAAGGCTCCTGTCAAAGGGAAATCTCACATATAAACAAAAGAGGAAATTAGTAAGGAAATAACTAATGTAACAAATAATATATGTAGAATTCCGAAAATGCAGATTGGTCTTACACCCGCTGATAGCTGGTGCAGAGGAAAGACAATAAACAATTACAGAAAACCCAAATTCATTCGTTATAGTAGTGGTCGTACTAAAGTATAACGAAGCACATCAATTATGAATATGAATTGAAATGAAAAAATGAGATACAAGGAAGCAAACTTGTAATACAGTAGTGACGGAATTGAGAATCTCCATATTTGCTTGTATTAACTCTCAATGTAAAAACTCTATTACAAACGACTCAAAAAGGTCCAGCCTTGTTTATTTCTTTCTGGGATATATTTATAAAATTTTTACAAAACAGATAGAATCTCAATAGTCGCAAAATTTCGGTTATGACCGAGAAGAGAGCAATCGCTCCATTTCGCCTACTCTGTCTTCACTTGGCGCCAGGTGTTTGTCGTCACACGAACTCGGTGCAGGCAATACAATTTTTCCACTAGCTGGGATATAAGTCGTGATGGTTCTGCTTGACAGCTTGCCTCAACGAAGTAACATTCTTGGGCTAACTGCTGCAACTTGTCTTCCATTTGTGAGTCAATGATGTCGAGGGAACTTAGTTGCACGTTGGGCTTGATCATGTACTTATCAACTTGGACTATGTCCACCATATTCATCTGAGAGATATCAACCCAATCTCTTTCTTCCTTATCTTTCAGATCAAGTGAGATTTGTTCCACATTCATTTGCATCAACGCTTCGACATTGCCTCCGCTGTCAATGCCCAGCAGCTCGCTGTCTATAGAATTAAAATCTTCTTCTAGGGAGTTGGTTACCTTTTGGGCTTCCTCCTTGCCCAAGGCGATGTTGTGCTCCCAATCCTTCAACAGAATATTCCCTCAGGTTTGATCCAAAATGGTGAACCTGGGAGTACCTGCCGAAACCGGGTTGTTCGTGGCTATTACCACCTCCTGGAAGGCGACCCGAGCCGCTCCTGCATCCCTTTCCCTATTCAATAGGTTCTTGGAAACCTGATTTATCAACAGATAGTTTTCCCGGATCGCTCCCACCTTGGCGAGCAAATTCTGTTGTGCCGAAGAGATTCTGCTCCGCATCTCGCTAGCTTGGGATTTAAATATCCCGATGTCTATCATTCTGCTCTCGGCGATCTCTACTCGAGCCTGCAGCTATTCAATCAGACTTCTCTGTTGGTTTGCCTGCGCTCGACCATCCTGGACCACCAACTGTACTTGCTCAAGCTTAGCCTTGAGCACTTCTATTTCATTTTTGTCGGCCACTCTGGCCTGTTATATTTCCATGCTTGCCTGACCTTTAGCATTCTCAGCGGCTGTGGCCAATCTGGCTTCAAGAGTCCTGATTAGGCGATTCTATCTTTTACGTTGGTTCTTCAAAAGTCCGACCAAGAATTGATTTTCCGAGGCATACGCTTCTAGCGTCCCTGCGATTTCGGTGGCGAATTGCTCGTTCTTTTTATCTTTTCCATCTGTCATAACTTTATGCTTTTTGGCTATCGCCTCTCCTTCCTGGTAGAATTCTCTTTTTACTACTTCTTTTCTCTTTTTATCAAAGAAAAACTCGTTTGGAGGGATTTCTTCTGCTCTTATGGGCCTCAGCTCCTCATTGAATATCCATCCTTCTTCTATATTTCCCTGTGTCGACTGCAAAGGGGTGACAGATGTGATGGGTGCTCCAATCTGTTTCACCGATTTTCCTGGGGTGTCGACCGAGTTCTGCTTCTTTGGTGGTTCTGGGGTCTTTATCTCGATCTCTGGATTCTTTGTTTGTTCCTCCT
The DNA here is from genome assembly GCA_010110895.2 of Picea sitchensis. NCBI lineage: Eukaryota > Viridiplantae > Streptophyta > Pinopsida > Pinales > Pinaceae > Picea > Picea sitchensis. The sequence continues at coordinate 49,208 of SNQJ01S0033249.1, forward strand.
TATCCTGGTGTTTTCCCTGGTCAGGAGTTGCGTCTTTAGAACCTTCATCATCCTTTTGTTTCGTTTCCAAAATACCGGGACCCTCACTGCGCAGTACAACGGGGAGACAGCTACGTCGGTGTCCCTGGAATTTCAATACCTCGTCTCTATCCTCAGGTGCAAAAGATTGAATCCGGACTAGCACTTCCTCATAGGACCTCGCTCCTCGGAAAACATCATCCGGGGGTGAATTCGCATGATCAAATCTTTTTAGCTCACAATTTTCCAAATGATTGCTCACGACCCTCTATGGATCGTGCTTCTTGTATTCAATGGAGACCAAATTTAGGTCTTCCAGGGCAGCGGCCTCAGCTTTGGCATGCCCAAAATCTAATAAAGAATAATAATTTAAACGAATGGTAAAAGACAACCACACCTTCTTCGAATACCCTTTGAGATCTTTACTTACACCACCAATTACTGTCTATTGGGCGACCTCGCGACAAGCCAACTTGTTCGGAATGAACAATGGCAGTGCATATGGGGGAACAGAGGCCCCAAAAACTCTGAGGTATGAAAAATCTGCCTCCACGTACCAATCCTCTATGCTGCTCAGATTTGTCGCAATGCTGTCTGAGATACGAGGTGGTGGGTGACCAAAAATGGTGACATGCAGGGGCACCATCACCCAGTTAAAAATTTCATATGTGAACTTTTCTGCTTTGTTTTCCCATAGCTTTTCATGGTATACATGTATGGGTTTGTCTTTGATCGGAGTCCAGCCCCAGCTCATTAATGGAAATGGTGTCATAGAACAGATTGCGTCCATGATGTATGCAGACATGAAGAATGATGACGCCTTCCCACTCTCCTTCTGCTCCTGATACTCTATGACCTGATTGGACAAACTATCTGAAAGCATCCTTGCCCAGTTAAAAGAGAAAACTTCTGTGACCCGAAACATTAGAGACACCCACGCTAGGTAAAAATGTGATGTGTCCTCTCTCCCGTATAAACGGCATGTCATCATGGCCACATATTTATACTATGGTTCCAACGAAGCGATTGAATAAACACCTTGGTCATTAGCTCTGAACTTCGCGGTGCGCGAAACCCAATCCTTTATCAAACCAGACATGGTTTTATCATACTGAGTGCACTCCTTCTCCTTGAATTCCTCCAGGAACTCAGCCCCATATGTGTATTCGGACGTCGCAGGTAGCTTGTACATGGTTTGCGGATGCTCAGGCCTAAAAGTCCCTATAGTGACTCCCTGCTCATTCATGATAGTCCTCGTCGGTACGTCAACATGATCCAATGCCCATCAGACCATGTCATAATAAGGAAGCAACCGTGGTTGGGCTGCTACTCTGTGCATTTCGGATTGGACGACTATTTTGTACTTGGTGTTTAGATCATCTTTTTCATTGTCGTCGGAGTCGTCTGAATAGTCCACCAATTATGATTGTAGAATGTCTGAAACAAATAACCAGTTAGGGACCGAGTCGACACTTCAGAGAGAAGTATCGGAGACATTATCTGAGCCTTGTCTTGCGACCTCAAAATTTGCCTTTGCTTCTTTCTGCGGAGCCATGGCTGAAGCTGGCATTTTAGCTCTTCTGTGATAGAACTGCGTATACATACATAAGTAAGTTCACTCAGAAGTGATGAGCTCTGCGTGCTATGAAAATGCATTTGTTACAATGAATTGCAACTCTTACATATATTTGAAAAACTCGGTACCTTTCAAAACCAACCTGTCAATTCAAAATTAGAAATAAATTTATGCCGTAAAAATCTGATCTTACACATAGATTTACCCTATTTCCCCATTAATGCCATAAATTTTGGCGGTTTAAAAGTCAGTTGGCGTATGGAGTGAAAAGGGTTCTTAGAGAATCGTGCAAACATCGAAACGCGGGATAAGTCTTGATTTAACTTAATTAATCCAAATCTCGCCATGTTAATCAATTTCTCACTATTCGTTATATCGTGAGTTTTCTTTTAACATTTTGAGTCTCTAACTCCCGAGACCGCGAGGACCGATTTTGGTTTAATTAAAGGTAATCACGATTTGGGGCTTGGTTTATTTTATACTCATTTTATTCGCCATATCACAACTCGGAACTTCGAGGGTAAGTCTCTAGGGGATTTATATGCCGACTTGCAAAACCGCGAGATCGCGATAACAAGGTTTAATTAAGGGGAAGATAATCTTGGATTAAGTGATTAATTAATCATGTTATAATTACATTGTGACTTCGTGGGTCGGGGTTCAGAAGCTGTAACTTTTGAAAAAGATAGTGCCGAGTGACGAAATGCCGAGAACAACTTTTACCATGGTTAGCTTTTTGCCTTTAATCCTTGACCTGGGTTATTAAGACAAGACCTCGTGTCCTTGGCCCTTGGGGCTGTAAAAGTAAAAATTTTGGTTTGGTGAACGCCGAGGCGCGAAACCCCGACGACGTCTAATCATGAGTTGAAAGATTTTACCCTGGTTACCTCTTTGAGTGAAAATTTTAAACGACTTCGCCATTTCGTGACTCGGGTCGTGTGAATTCATGAATTATAGTATCCGATCTGCGAGATTCCGAAGTAGAGAGAAAAGAGGGAACATTCTTACGAAATGCAGGACTTGCTTCGAGAGTAGAAAAACTATAGCTTCTTGCATGATCAAGCTCTTAGAGATCATCGATCTCTCGGAGGGAAAAAGAAAACCATCTTTAGATTTCAAGCATCGAAATGAAAATTGTGACGGGTTAAAAAACAAAGGCTGCTCCAACATAGGATCCAACTAGGGATCCTGCCTTCCTGTGAGGCGGGAAGAACAGTAGACCACGTGCCAATATTGGGTAAATGGAGTCAAAAACTCAATCAGGCGGAAACGTTTCAAGGAAAGAGGATTGAAAGGGGGAAAAGACTTCGTTCTTTACCTCGAGAAGTTTTATCAAAATCAGATACTCTTTTCAAACACAGCTGTAGTCCCTTTCACAATTTTCCCTTTCCCGCTACTAACTTTATGTATGTTTTAAGACAGTCGAAACGACCCTAAGAGACCCAACAGATCTTGTGGCTCTCGGCTTGCATCAAAAGAATGAGATTATATGTTTTTTAATTGGGAGGTCCCGTCTGAATTTGGGATGAGGATCAAGTTTTTAGGAAGCATTGGTTACCAAAGTAGAGTGATATTCATGTATAGCATCCTTACAAATATTTCAGACATTGCTTCACTACCAGCGAGCCTGTTCAGTACCCCAGTGAAGTTATTTGGCCCCTTTTACTGAATTTCCTTTCACCACTTCGGAATATATTTATGCATTTAAATGATGAGACGAGGGCAATGATTTCTGAATTTCCTTTCATCGTCTTTTGGACTAGGTGGGGGCAATCATTTCTGAATTTCCTTTCAACTCCTGTCTCATAATTTACTTTTTGAGCGCGAAGATGGGGGCAATCAGTTTATATCAGGGATGATATCTGTGTAATATTTAGCATTAGAGGTCTGTCAACTTACTTTGGTTACTCGGTACCAACCTTCCCTTAATCTTCACAACATCTTCTTTCTTAGGGAGAAAAAGGAAAATAACTTGTTAAGGGCATCCTATTTGAGCAAAATTTAATCCTCTGATACCGTTGAAAAACCTAGGAAAGTTAGGATCGCTCTAGATGTACCTTCGCTTAGCAGGAGATCAAGTAGTTGTGAAGACCCGCTTTCTTTTCACAATCTGTTTTGAAAATCACGAGGCTAAAACGAAAAACTTTTATCCCTTTGTAATGAAACGAAAAGGTGGTGGCTTGTCAAAAGTTAGACTCGAAGACAGGCATGGTGCCAGGTAGCGATTTATTGACTGAAAATACGGAGGTCAAAACAACTCGAGACTGACTCTGGTAGATATATTTGGGGATAGTTTATTTTGACAAACCATTTTTTGATTGAGTGTATCATTCAAATTATTTTAAATCAAGCCAAGCAATGATCCTGTTATTTAACATGTTAGCCGATATTGTAGTTTGAATGATGTTACCTCAGTTTCCTTTAACAGTCTTTCATGACATATGTTTTTGAGAAAGTTCCTTTTTACCTTTTCATTTCACTTTCTTTGCGCAATATGAAACTATTTTAGGTATCACCTGCTTTATGCCACTCTATTTCTGACACCGACCTGCAAATTACTTTTCCTGCTAGTTTTCGTATGCAGCTGGAATCCTATGAAAGCAAATACGAATCTTATTAGAAATGTGTCGAGAGTTTTTTAACAAAAACCGAAAATTAAAAGCAAATGTTTAACTGAAAATATATGTATGTACAAAACATATATAA